>CM042409.1:39770950-39963450 GCA_023634145.1 Thymallus thymallus | reverse complement strand
GAATTACTGGTGGCTGGGCCAATACCTATTACAGATAGCAATCATTACAACATTACACATAATGCTGTAGACTAGTACAGATTAAATATGCACAAACAATTCGGGTTCGCACTTGGCCTTACTCCTCTCTCCTGGCTCTATCCTCTCCTTTTTATCTACTCCACTTTCTCCTCCTTCTCTCAGCTCTCCTCTCTCCTTTTCTCCTTCCATCTCCCCTCCTGGCTATCTCCTCTCCTCTGCTCTCCCTTTATCTTCTCCTTCTCTCTCCTCTCCTCTCTCCTTTTCTCCTTCCGTCTCCCTTCCTGGCTCTCTCCTCTCCTCACTCCCGGGATTCTGCCTCTAGTAAAGTAAGCCATACACTTTTTATAAAAGAAGATAGCTTAAGCTTTTAAAGAGTTAGCTAACTAAAGAGTTTAATTTAATTCAGGCTGATTTTACGTTAGCTAGCTAAGTTAACGTTAACGTTACCTGACACTCTTGTCCCTTGTTCCTCTTTCTCTTCCGTTGTTGTGGTTGAAAATATTTCAATAAACTCATCTGAGAAAAAATAAATCAAATCGAAGACAGATAAATGTAGCTATCTTGCTTGCACTTGATACAGTTCCAAATGAACTAGCTAACATTAGCTAATTTGCTAGACTAGTAACATTAGTTAACCATGTTTCTATCATCAACATACTTGTGGATATTTAATAGCTAATTGTCATTACAATTGTGGCAGCAATACTATAGATCTAAAGAACGTTAGTATAATTTTTAGGTTACAGCGAACTTATGTAGTTAACTTATGTAGTCAAACAAACAAGCTAACGTACTTTTCTTTAACCTTTATTTAACTAGTCAGTTAAGAACAAATTATTATTTACAATGACGGCCTACCTACAGGGTCAGCCCCTGGTTCTGGGACAATGCAGGTGCACTCTGAGGTGATTCAAGTGACTTGTGTTTCACGCTGCATCTGTATCGAGCACTGAGCACTGGTCACTTGCGCGCTGGTCACTGGCTAAATAACCTTAAGAACTGTGTTGAACCCAGACAGATGATCTATTTACCAAGAAAAGTGAATGTGCTTAATAGAACTTTATTGAAACTATGTTTGGTAGAAATAGGATGTTTCTTTTGGTGTGGCGGCAATGATTCTGACGTGTCGCAGTGACACACGCAGATGAAACACTGCAATGTTGTGTCTGTTTTCTGCCTTTCATTAAATAATTCATAGCTTTTCTTGCGAATTTTGACAGCGAGGAAATATAACCCATTTTCAGTGCAGCCCTCCGGACCTCGCTGCAGCTGAAGACTGTATGCGGCCGCTGGGGTAAAATGTGTTTGACACCCCTGGCCTAGGATAGAATACATCTGGCCTGCATGAATACATCTGGCCTGCATGAATACATCTGGCCTGCATGAATACATCTGGCCTGCATGAATACATCTGGCCTGCATGAATCTCTCTAGGATGTTTTTTGGTTCTTTATCAATGCAGGCTGTGCTGCATGGTCATCAATTGATAATATTGTCACCCATAAGACTATTGTCAATTTAAGCGTATCTTTAGGTTGCCAAGTACTTAAAAATCATCCCACAGATTCTCAATGATATTCAGGTCTGGGGACTGGGATGGCCATTCCAGAACATTGTACTTGTTCCTCTGCATAAATGCCCAGGTAGACTTTGAGCAGTGTTTTGGGTCGTTGTCTTGTTGAAATATCCAGCCCCGGCGTAACTTCAACTTTGTGACTGATTCTTCAACATTATTCCCAAGAATCTGCTGATATTGAGTGGAATCCATGCGACCCTCAACTTTAACAAGATTCCCAGTACAGGCACTGGCCACACAGCCCCACAGCATGATGGAACCCCCACCAAATTTTACTGTGGGTAGCAAGTGTTTTTCTTGGAACGCTGTGTTCTTTTGCCGCCATGCATAACGCCCCTTGTTATGACCAAATAACTCAATCTTTCTTTCATCAGTCCACAGCACCTTATTCCAAAATGAAGCTGGCTTGTCCAAATGTGCGTTTGTGGCGTGTGTGCAGAAAAGGCTTCTTCCGCATCACTCTACCGTACAGCTTCTCCTTGTGCAAAGTGCACTGAATTGTTGAACGATGCATAGTGACACCATCTGCAGCAAGATGATGTTGTAGGTCTTTGGAGGTGGTCTGTGGGCTGTTTTTGACCGTTCTCACCATCCTTCGCCTTTGCCTCTCCGATATTTTACTTGGCCTGCTACTTCTGGCCTTAACAAGAACTGTGCCTGTGGTCTTCCATTTCCTCACTATGTTCCTCACAGTGGACACTGACAGCTTACATCTCTGCGATAGCTTTTTGTAGCCTTCCCCTAAACCATAATGTTGAACAATCTTTGTTTTCAGGTAATTTGAGAGTTGTTTTGAGGCCCCCATGTTGCCACTCTTCAGAGGAGAGTCAAAGAGAACAACAACTTGCAATTGGCCACCTTAAATACATTTTCTCATGATTGGATGCACTAGTCTATGAAGTTCAAGGCTTAATGAGCTCACCAAACCAATTGTGTGTTCCAATTAATCAGTGCTAAGTAGTTACAGGTATTCAAATCAACAGAATGACAAGGGTGCCCAAATTTTTCACATCTGATTTAATTTCATACAACTTAATATTTCTACACTAAAAATCTTTGTCTGGACAATACCCCAGTACTCAGCTTTTATTAGAAAATGAATGGCATGCCACTGTGATCATTTTCTGTGACGACAGAGTAAATTATTATGCAGACTCAGAGGGGTGCCCAAACTTTTGCATACGACTGTATATATATATTTTTTTTGTTCAGGGGGTGCTGCTACTTCCCGGGGAATCAATCAATACACTGATTAGAATTTACATTTGGTGTCCTGAGGTTTCTTGTGACCTATAATAAATGCCTTCAATTTGCAATTTATTAATATTTATTTTTTATTAATATTTACACAATTGAAATATCAACTGTCATGGCCATTCTAGTAGTTATGGAACTCCTGTTCTTCAGGAAGAAAATATGCCTACACTGTAGATGTAGAAAAATCCCCCAGACACTGTAGATGTAGAAAAATCCCCCAGACACTGTAGATGTAGAAAAATCCCCTTCATTTGTAGTATTTTGTGCTTTTTTTGTTGATAAATAAATGTTTAAGAAAATAAGGCTACAAGATAAAAACGAGATAAAACTAAAATACATTCTTTAAAACGAAACTACATTATAGAAACTAGATGTACCGTGTTTATAGTATAGACTGTTAATAGCCTTCAGTCTTTATGTCCGCCTTCAGACAGGTTTACTGGATGGGTTTAGTAGGGGTGCTGCCGCCGCTGGACCACATGTTCCCATGATCCCCCATTCCGCCACTCACTTTCTCTTCTGTGTTTCTTTCCTCTAACTTCACATCTCATATTCTGATCTGTACCTGTCAATAAAATGTAAAATACCCTAAAAATATATATTGGAGGTCAGAGTGGGGTGGAGTAGGGATTAAGGGTACAAGGACTGAATGATGCACCCCAGAGTATTGATCACAGACCCTCTTCTCACTACATTGCCATGTACTTGATGCTCTGTCCTGCCTTGTGTAATTATTACTGTGACTACGCTGATGCTCTCATGAAACATTTCTTAGGTGAATTTGAGCAGTTGTATGGTGCTGATGAATCGGTGTATAATGTGCACAGTTTGACTCATTTGGCTGATGATGTTAGGAGGTATGGAGCTTTAGATGGAGTGTCAGCTTTTCCATTCGAAAACTATATGAGGAAATTGAAAAAAAGCTTCCCGGAAACCACAGTTTGTTCTTAAACAAATATTTAACCAAATTACACTTGAAAGGACATTTATTACATCAAAAAAAGCAAAGCAGACAGACAGCAAGACACCTTTGCTGAAAATGAAACACTCATGTGGTCCATCAATACCTAACCTGCCTCACTGCACCCAGTATAAAAAGGCAATCTTTCAACAGTTCTGCGTTGCCACAACTACTGGGGACAACTGTGTGATGGTTGAAGGGAATTTGGGACTGGTACAGAACATACTATGTGATGAAAAGACCAATACAAAGTACATCATTTTCAAGAGGTTTTCAAAGCTAGATTCCCTTTACTCCAGTCCTCTAGATTCAAAAGACATCGGTGTTTATAAAGCAAGTCATCTAGAAAAGTACAGACCAAATAAACTACCTGTCAGATATAACAAGAAAATATGTTTTGATCCACACAGACACAGAATGGGCAGCCATTCCATTTCTCCATATCTACTGAGGGTTTTTTTCTTCTTTCTTTTTTTGTATATGTAAATGTCTTCCACCAGTGAGCCGTCTTCCACCGCCGAGCCGCCTTGCACCAGCGAGTCACTTCCACCAGCGAGTCACCTTCAACCAGTGAGTCAACTTTCACCTGAGAGCCACCTTCCACCTGCAAGCCGTCCTTCAGCTGCAGCCTTCCCCCTTCCTGTGAGGCACTCTCTATCAGCAGGTATGTTTAGTAGACTGTAAAAAGGCTTACACCTCTCTAGCCTTGGAAGCAAAAGTATTTTTTACTCTTTGTGGCTACATCTTGTAATGATGGTTATTCATTGAGAATTGTTTCTTGAAAGAAGAACCCAATGTTAGTATCCATTTCTTTCTTATTAGGCTAGGCCTTACATAACCTAATAATATTTGGATTTTGTCTGTAATGTATTGTCTGTGGATTTTATTGTTTCATTAGTAGAGATGCACCGATTCTGATTTCCGGTTTTTCATTGAGTTTGGCCGATTTTAGACGATTTTCTAAGCACTTTACAGCAACACAAATATTTATTTTTTATCTTTTCTTTAATTGAACATTTTGCATAGAACATTTTTTGAACAGATAATCGCTATAATGCCTACTTTTACCCAAAGTGAATGATTAAAAATAAACTTAAATGCGTAAATATTCTATAAATATTCTAACAACTGTAGCTTCTCAACAAAGTGTCGCAGAGAAATTTCAAAGAAATTGCTTTTGAGAAATAGTCACCAGGGGGGTCTGAAGTAAGAGAACCTACTGTCCCCAAACTGGCAGCAGTGCAACTGCACCTGACTTTCTGCCATAACTAGAACTGTACTTTTCACTGATTGAAATGTTTTGTCCTGAACCTAATTTTTTACCAATGCAAATCACTTTTTAATTTGTGTATTTTCCTTCCTGTTAGACTGCCTATCTAGGAACCATTGTTGGGTGTAATGTCCAAGTTGCAACTAGGAGAATACTGACAACATTGATTGGCCATTCTTTAGCCACTCAATTGAACTGGAATGGCTCAAACCAAAAGAGACCTTTTCAGAACCTGAGGCTAAGGAGGGTTGTAACAGGTAAGCTAGCATGTGGTATTAGAAATGGCATATATTAATTACTTCCCACACACAGTGTTGTTTCATGCCTATTTGCTTTTCAGAGGCTGTAAGAAAATGTTCCTTTCAGCCAAGTCCTCCTGATTCTGAAATTGAGAGTGAGATAAAGGTGTGGCTGTGGAATTCAAGAGACAGAGCGGGTGGAGGAAAGGAGCGTTACCACCGTCTGCTGACTAGTCAAGAGACCTCGGGGGAAGAGGGAGCTTTGACAATGAATAATTAGCACAACAAACAAGGGCCAAAGTAATAATTTGGTATTTTTTATTTTTATGTTTATTTGAATTATTTGTATATTTGTACAGATAATTTTTTGTTCCTTTCAGAGTGTTTAGCTTTATTAACCTGTATTAACCTGAATTGAATGTTTTATATTTTGTAATTAATAAATACATTGATTTGAAATCCCTTTGACTACTGTACATTTTTGACAATACAGACATTAGTTATGTGGTGACTGCATCCATTTCAGATGTATAGAATCATTGTTTTTCCCAAAGACTTATAGTTATAGTAGCCTAAAAGTATTTATAGTGAAACAGATTTATTGTTGTAGATTAATAGTGCGGGCCCTGTGTGGGCTTAGTGAGGGCTTCCTGGGGGCTTAGTGAGGGCTTCCTGGGGGCTTAGTGAGGGCTTCCTGGGGGCTTAGTGAGGGCTTCCTGGGGGCTTAGTGAGGGCTTCCTGGGGGCTTAGTGAGGGCTTCCTGGGGGCTTAGTGAGGGCTTCCTGGGGGCTTAGTGAGGGCTTCCTGGGGGCTAAGTGAGGGCTGCCCGTGCAGGGGCCAACGCTTTGCCAATGAGCAAATTCTCATGGGCCCTGCGCTGGCAGCCTGCTGGGGGCCCTTAGGCTAGCCCTAAGTGGGCCTGTAAAGGGCCAGTGCGGGCTTGTTTGCAGGGCCTCCACAAAGTCATGAAAACAACTTCAAATGAAGCCTTCCATATAGATTTTCAGTGGCGGGCCAAAATTATAGCCTACTCATGAAACAATCAGTAGAAATAAGAGTCTGTTGCAGCTGCTGAGTCAACTTCAACCTTTAGTAGAGTGGAATCAATTGATTTAAACGTGTTCAGCCAAGCACATACACTCCTACAACATAAACTAACTGTAGGTGCCCAGACATTCTTAAAAGGCTGTTTAGTACCAATAGGTGGAAATATAACAGTGTGCCTTTCATACCTACACAGAATACATGTATGCTGGATATGCATGTGTTTGTGTGTATAGTGTACAGTATGTGTGAACTGTGAGACTAACATTGTTAACCCCAACTAACAGAACAGGGCTAGCCTTTGACTACACATACTTTGTTCACTTCCTAATTGAGCTGCCAACGGAAAGAGCTACCCTCAGAAAAATCCCATTTGGGTCGTTCAAGAGTTTTTTTTTTCCAATTATAAGCAAACCCTCGCTGCCCCATCCCAGTAACCAGTCAGACATTGACTGGCTGCTCGCCGCTGCTAATTGCTAACATATAGAGTAATTGAGTGGTCTCAAGGGCTCCATTCAGCATCCCAAGCTTCAATATGGTCAGCGCCACATCGATGTCTGCCTCAGGTTTAATGAGCTAGCACTACACCCCAGTGCATGGACCTCCTCCACTCTCCTGGGCTTCCGGTCCTGACACGCGGTGACAGCAGATGACGTGCCGAGAGGAGAGATTAATGGAGCACAGGGCATGCAGCCACAATGGCCTGGCCCTCAATCACTCACAGGGTTCCCCTAGGGTAGTGGCTCTCAAATCTATCCCCATGGACTCCCAGCCATTCCCTGTATTTGATCTATTCCAGACCTAGAACACCTGATTCAACTTGTCAACTAATCATCAAGCCCTTGACTAGATGAATCAGGTGAACTAGTTGAGGGTTACAACAAAATTGTTTATTTTATGGGGTCCCCGAGGAGAGGTTTGACAACCACTGTCCTAGGGGACCACCCAGGGGCCTGGGAGATGGACAGCCACCGGTAGGCCCTAGAGAGATAATAGAGGGTTCAAAATGCACTAATTATGATTTTGGCCACAGGCTGGGGTAAGAAACTGCCCCCAGTATTGGCCATACTAGAAATACTGTTGGATCAACACTGTTTGACCAAAAGTGTGAATACTTTGAGGTTGTTATGAAATATAACTACAACTTCTGAAGTACTTTTAGAATATGTACTGTATGAGACGAGAGAAAATATCACAAATGATCTACATATTCTGGAGGATAGTTTTTGAGATCCATCTTTCCAGTGATTTCTGGTCTCCTGTTAATGTGCTAGTCCAAAATGTTGATTTAATTTGAGTCCTGGACCCCAGAGAAAACAGAGTGTCGGTGGAAATATATTTCCTTGGCACATTGGCCTGAAGCATTATTGTCAGTTCAAGTGCAGGCCATCAATCATGGGGAATGACGCTCCACTTTTTTGTCTCTCTCCCACCCGGCACAAGATCAGTGTTTAATCACAACTTGGCTCCCTTTGCCCCGGCCATCTTACAACATAACGGATGGGCTGCTGTCTTTGCACCGATCACAGAATCCCAGGAGGAAATACAGTGTCCTGTTTATCACCTTCAAGAGCCACACATTCTTCTAAACTTTTCAGCTAACGGAGAAAAATGAGGAATATATCTTGTCAACACTTTGTTGACACCGGGCCATCATCGCCGGAATGCCTTGCTAATGAGAGAGGGGAAGGTTGTTTTCCTTCGGTCCCAAAGCAACGAGACCATTGCAGTTATAACACTGCAACTAAATACAATCTAACAGCAAAGCATGCAGGGAACCCAAGCTATTTATTCCCATTATTCAAATGCTAATTTCTCTGCCAGTATTTCACTTGAACATTTTCTTAGACTCTATGATACTCTTTGAACTTCATATTTATTATTTTCTCCCCAGTTTGAAATGTGTTATTGTCATAATAAAGCAGATTTAAGTTTAGAGGTGATACCGTTGTCTAAAATGTATGCAAGGCTGCAGTGGAGGGCCTTTAACCTATTTCTTTATACATTCTCAGTGCCTATATCTTTTTCATGAAACTCAGCCACAAATGTACAAGCGATATGAATTTACCAAACGGCTGTCAGGGAAAAGTAAACTGCACTAAGACATTTTGCATATTAAAATTATGTTTTAGCTGGTCTATTGTCAATATGTCAGTTGCAGGCCAAGCACTGTAAATGTATTAGCATTCACATTGGCAATCAGTTTGGTTGTGGGAATATCTGATACTGATATAAGTGTACGTTGTCCATATTAGGACAACCTCAATCGTCAGAGATTTAGGATGTCCTAATACGGACACCGTATTAACAGCTAGAAAGCCATGAAGTTAATTAAATGGCCATGTGAGTTGCAAGTTTCCAACTGACTGGTGAGATTAATTTTAGGATTCATTAAGCTTGTGACAAAATAATCAATAAAATTTTAAAACCTGTTAAATGTGTTGTCAAAATGTAGATTCCGCCTAAATAGAGTTGACATACCCAAAAGTAATTATTTATAATGAGAGGGCCATAAACAATACCTAGTAATGCTTATACTGCTAAAAATAGTTATACATTGCTGAGGTGTAGTCACTTTTGAGGACACAAGCCTCAAGTACACATTATAAATGTTAAATTTACGACATTTACGATTTTTATTCCAATTCAACAAAAGTTGTGGAATAGGGCTTGACACAATTGAAATGCTTTCCAAATATAGTAACAATCCAATTATAAACAACTTACTATAATATTTCACCTTTCATATAGCTAAAATAAATACTTAGTGACAGTACATAATTGGAGCCATATCATATAATTGACAACAGCATTTTCTGCCCAGCGTCCTCTGAGCGATGCAGAGACACCATTAAAATGCCTGCTAACTCGTTACAACTTCAGCTTTAAGCATGAAGTGATTCTGTCCCTCTGTGAACAAGACAAAGTGGTCTTGTTTCAATTCTACAAAATTATTTGGTATTTCTTCATGTTGCAAGCTCTAAATCCATCTGAGAACATCACAGCGAGATGAGACTGATTTTGCTGCAACCACTGGGTCTCCCGTTTCATATGCCTTATTGTAAGCGGATCTGCGAGGTTCACAGGCAGACAAAATCAATCCTTTGCCTAGATAGGACAGAAAATTTGACGTGTTGCTCCCTATGCAAATGAGGTGTCAGAATTCACATACTGCATCTCAGATGAAAGCATGTGAAGTGGAACAACCAGAGTGTTCACGGAGTGCACAGCAATTGATGTTGTGCTGTTCACAGAACGCTCCATACACACAAATGTCGGTCGGAACCGGTCCTAACCGCTCAACGTCCCCTAAATACTACCTAAAACGGTTCTTTGGCTGTCCCCATAGGATAATTCCTTGAAGAACTATTTTTGGTTACAGGGGTAACTCTTTTGGGTTCCTTTTAGAACCCTTTTCACAGTGGGTTCTACCTGGAACCAAAAAAGGGTTCTCCTATGGGGATCTCCGAAGAATCCTTTTAGAACCCTTTTTTCAAAACAGCTAGTGAGACAGCAAATACTTGCTAATTTCTGACACTGAAGGTTACATCCATGTTGGAAATGCATGAAACAAAATAAAGGTTACTTGGCATCCATAGTGGATTTTACCAAACAAAATACAGACAGATTGGACATTTACAGAAGTAATTCAATCGAATAATAGCCAAAACCAATACTGTAATTACCAACAGGTGAAAGGAGGACAAATTAACTCAAAATGTAATTAGAATGTGGCCATGGCAACTAGTATCTTTACAGTACACTAGAAATTGCTACGGTGCTAAGGGGAGGGTGGTATCCTGTGCTGGAAAAGGCATTTAGTAGCAAGGACCCTAAATTGTGAGTTGCTTGCCTTTTGGAGGCTCCAACTTGGCAAATAGAGCTACAGTGAGAGAAGATGCTATTTATCAGAGTGAGAAAGTCATTCTCATTGACTGTGTCCTGTGTGCGTGTGCGCGTGCGTGCATGGCTATGCGTGTGTGTGTGTGCACTGGTATGTGTGCATGCCTGCCTGTGTTTGTAGATGCAAACCTTTGTGTGCATGTCACATATGTATTTCTAAATACATATTCAAGTGAATGAAATGCTGTTGATTCCATTTTAATGATCTGCTAGTTTTTTTTTCCATATCTCTTGATATCAATCTCCAGACACTACAATACAATGCATTTGTTTTATGTACAATTCATTCCATTTCATACAGGAACTTGTGGAAATCATGTCAAGCGCAACACATCTGGAAAAGGGCACAAGTGCGCATCCTTTAGCCCCACGATGTGACCCTCTGTCTTCGCCACACAACCTTTAGTCCTGACCATTCCAACACATCTGACGGAAAGTCCAAAAGGCTATTCTGATGTAAACCCTGGTGGCAGTTTCTGTTGGTGTACTCTTTTCCTTCATGCTGTAATGACTGTCTGCCCTCTGTGTCAACCCACCCAAGGCTGATCAACCATGGAATTAACTGACAAGAGCAGCCATGCTGTCACACACTTGCAAACACACACATATAGAAACACGAGCACGTCGCACACACACCGACATGCACGCACGCACGCACACACACACACACAAACAAACATACACCCCGGGGTCAAAAGTTTGGAATATTACTCACTCAAGGGTTTTTCTTTATTTGCACTATTTTTTACATTGTAGAATAAAAGTGTAGTAACCAAAAAAGTGTTAAACAAATCAAAATATATTTTATATTTGAAATTCTTCAAAGTAGCCACCCTTTGCCTTGACGACAGCTTTACACACTCTTGGCATTCTCTCAACCAGCTTCATGAGGACCGCCACAGGAATGGAAGACCCAGAAATACCTCTGCTGCAGAGGATAAGTTCATTAGAGTTACCAGCCTCAGATTGCAGCCCAAATAAATGCTTCACAGAGTTCAAGTAACAGACACATCTCAACATCAACTATTCAGAGGAGACTGTGTGAATCAGGCCTTCATGGTCGAATTGCTGCAAAGAAACCACTACTAAAGGACACCAATAAGAAGAACAGACTTGCTTGGGCCAAGAAACACGAGCAACGGAGATTAGACAGGTGGAAATTTGTTCGTTGGTCTGGAGTCCAAATTTAAAAGTTTTTGGTTCCAACCAAATTTCAACCAAATTTTGATGGATTTGGGATGAGTCGGACCGCAGTGAAGGAAAAGCAGCCAACAAATGCTCAGCATATGTGGGAACTCCTTCAAGACTGATGGAAAAGCATTCCAGGTGAAGCTGGTTGAGAGAATGGCAAGAGTGTGCAAAACTGTCATCAAGGCAAAGGGTGGCTATTTGAAGAATCTCAAATATAAAATATATTTTGATTTCTTTAACACTTTTTGGGTTAATACATGATTCCATATTTGTTATGTTATAGTTTTGATGTCTTCACTTTTATTCTACAATGTAAACAATAGTGCAAATTAAGAAAAACCCTTGAATGAGTAATATTCCAAACGTTTGACCGGTAGTGTACATGTCAGCTGTTATGTATGTTAGAGTAGTTACATTTAACTATTTTTAGTATATTCATTTATAACACACTGTCAGTGTTAAGCAACTACTGCTCTTTTCCTGTTGATATCCAACAGTGTAAATCTCTCCAAAGAGCGTTCTGCTGATGCTTCTAAGATTTTAACCATCCCCTATTCCCGGGCAAAATTCTAATCTGGCCAGTTTACCATGGCCTACAGGCAGGGGTTCCAACCAAAATTATTTTCAATCGTTCCATTCCGAGCAGAACCCCTATTTTTTTGTTCTGTTCCAGTGTTCCGACCAGAAAATAAAGTTCTTAACCGGTTCGAACCCCAGAAAGGTAACGATTCATCTAGTTAATTATCGTACATTTTTTTAATCATTAGAACCTTCGTAGGAGCCTTCGTCTGTCTCTCTGTGACCGCCGATAACTTCAGAATAAAGTTGACTACAAATCCAAAGATGCCAATGTCTTTGCAATTGATACAAACAAACAATGTATAAATGTTTTTGTTCAAATGAAAACCGAGATGACTGTGTTAAAATATAACTACAGTAGTCTATAGGCCTATTTAAATCATATTGTAATTTGTGATGATGTGCCAAATCTGTAATTTTGTAAATTTTTATTGGGTAAGCGTAATATTTACAGCCGTAGGTGGTAATATCTCTCTAAGAGCTGATCTGTCGTCAGCATTGTGAAATAATTATAATGTTAATGTAAGATTTAAATGGAGAAAGCAGCGCTCCCTTTATTTCGATCCTATCAGTACCGACACATGCTCCAACGACACACTATCAGTACCGACACATGCTCCAACGACACACTATCAGTACCGACACATGCTCCAACGACACACTATCAGTACCGCCACATGCTCCAACGACACACTATCAGTACCGACACATGCTCCAACGACACACTATCAGTACCGACACATGCTCCAACGACACACTATCAGTACCGACACATGCTCCAACGACACACTATCAGTACCGACACATGCTCCAACGACACACTATCAGTACCGACACATGCTCCAACGACACACTATCAGTACCGACACATGCTCCAACGACACACTATCAGTACCGACACATGCTCCAATGACACACTATCAGTACCGACACGTGCTCCAACGACACACTATCAGTACCGACACATGCTCCAACGACACACTATCAGTACCGACACATGCTCCAACGACACACTATCAGTACCGACACATGCTCCAACGACACACTTATTGACCATTCTCTCTGCATGGTGTTTTGGGAAACGTATGTTACGTCTTCGACCGTAGTAGGAACGATGCATTGTTAAAACACGGGTAAGCCTAAATTCCATCGCTATCATGAACCTGGACCCTGGACCACTAGAGATCACGTTCACTCCCAGTTCCACTTCCGTTGCTCATTTTTCAGTTCCTGCAGGGGAGTCGGGTATTGACTGTGTCCAAGGTTGGGCTACTGACTCAGGAGGCTAACATGGCTCTTATGGCCTGCAGAATCATGTTGAAGACAGGCAGTGAGTATAGTTGGCGTTGTTGTCAGGCCTGATCCCCTCGTTTACTGCTCAGCACAATTTATCCAAAGATGTTGCAATATGGGCAGTACATGTGCCTACATTACTAGAGCCTGAGTTTGTGTGGGGGAAGGGGTGTAATGTGGTGTTCAGTAGGCTATGCTAAATAAACAATGATGACATTTGTATAGTGTCCTTAAACACTTAACACATAGTTTACCTGCAGGTAACCATCTGCTAAAATAGTATATTAACTATGTAAAGTGCCTCCAAATGTGTGTAATACAAACACTGTGGCATCCCTGAAACGTCACCGTTAGATAAAGCAGAAAGCTCTCCTGCAGCTGGTCCCCCTAGGTCACAGTAAGGTGGTTCAGTGACTCTCCTGCAGCTGGTCCCCCTAGGTCACAGTAAGGTGGTTCAGTGACTCTCCTGCAGCTGGTCCCCCTAGGTCACAGTAAGGTGGTTCAGTGACTCTCCTGCAGCTGCTCCCCCTAGGTCACAGTAAGGTGGTTCAGTGACTCTCCTGCAGCTGGTCCCCCTAGGTCACAGTAAGGTGGTTCAGTGACTCTCCTGCAGCTGGTCCCCCTAGGTCACAGTAAGGTGGTTCAGTGACTCTCCTGCAGCTGGTCCCCCTAGGTCACAGTAAGGTGGTTCAGTGACTCTCCTGCAGCTGGTCGCCCTAGGTCACAGTAAGGTGGTTCAGTGACTCTCCTGCAGCTGGTCCCCCTAGGTCACAGTAAGGTGGTTCAGTGACTCTCCTGCAGCTGGTCCCCCTAGGTCACAGTAAGGTGGTTCAGTGACTCTCCTGCAGCTGGTCCCCCTAGGTCACAGTAAGGTGGTTCAGTGACTCTCCTGCAGCTGGTCCCCCTAGGTCACAGTAAGGTGGTTCTGTGACTCTCCTGTCAGGCATTGATTTAGCTGAGGAACATTCAACTCCATTCTCTTATATCAAGGTGGAATTGAGTTTTGTGGTTGTACGATTTGCTAGCAACAACCTTGAGTCATCATCAGTTGATAGTATACTTGTAAAAATGTCCATTCTGAAAACACTTACCTGTACCTATGTTTATACTGTACAACCACAGTGCTGAAATTCATACTTTTAATTGAATATTTTGTCAAATACAACCAAACAGTTTCCTAATTTGTGTTGAATCCCAGCTTACGTAGTACCTCAAGGTCTCCAGTTGAGCAACACAACCTGGGTTGTTAATATTTTACTGACTAGTAGATCAAGCTATGTACAAATGTTACAAAAATATTAGCTCTGCGATGAGTTATTTGATTTGCATGTCACTGTGGAGCATCTGCCTTAATGTTATTATTCCTAGAATCGTGAGTACAGATGTTCCGTCCCTCAGCATAGTTCTCAGAAACATAATTCAGTCATATCACTGCTATCCCAAAGGGCTTAGGGAGTTGAATAAGTCATTATAAATTCAGGTCCCGCCTTTATTTGAAGTGCATCTTATGAATGCGTCATAAAGCATCCAGATAGGCTTCATAAGCACTTGAATAAATGTTTATAAAATTCACACCATGTGAGTTAACCAAGTGTACCAGGTTTCATGAAAGGTTTACGTTATTTTCACATATTAAACAGCATCATTATCAGAGTACTAATACTTCAAAGCTTCCCTCAGAAAAGTCCAAATACCCGTAATATACAACTTTCCTCATTTCTAACTAGTTTGGCAATGGTAATCATTTAGTCAAACCCACTTATTTGCTGCAATCCAGAAGAGCAATGGAGGTAAATTGCCCTGCGGTGTCCATACAGAGCCTATAAAGCATGTAAATATTCTAGGGGGCTCAGCAATAACTGGCTTATGGAGCATGGAGCTCATGCAGTGCCTAATGTCAGAGGGACGTTATGCAGCGAAGGGGGTTTTATCAGTCTTCATTTGACATTCACCTGCGTATTGACACCGGCCGCCAGACAGACTGGGGGGCTTTACGATAAGGAGACTGTGAATGTAACAGTCCCAGAAACAATCACTGTATCTCCTCTCTCTCTCTCAATTCAATTCAAGGGGCTTTATTGGCATGGGAAACATACCTTGCCAAAGCAAGTGAAATAGATAAACAATAAAGAGTGAACAGTAAATATTACACTCACACAAGTTCCAAAATAATAAAGACATTTCAAATGTCATAGTATGTCTATATACAGTGTTGTAACGATGTGCAAATAGTTATAGTACAAATGGGAAAATAATTATGGGTTGTATTTACATGGTGTTTGTTCTTCACTGGTTGCCCTTTTCTTGTGGCAACAGGTCACACATCTTGCTGCTGTGATGGAACACTGTGGTATTTCACCCAGTAGATATGGGACTTTATCAAAATGGGATTTGTTTTCAAATTATTTTTGGGTCTGTGTAATCTGAGGGAAATGTGTCTCCAATATGGTCATACATTTGGCAGGAGGTTAAAAAGTGCAGCTCAGTTTCCACCTCATTTTGTGGGCAGTGTGCACACAGCCTGTCTTCACTTGAGAGCCAGGTCTGCCTACAGCGGCCTTTCTCAATAGCAAGGCTACGCTCACTGAGTCTGTACGTAATCAAAGCTTTCCTTAAGTTTGGGTCACAGTCAGGTGTTCTGTCACTTTCTACTCTCTGTTTAGGGACAAATAGCATTCTAGTTTGCTCTGTTGTTTTTTTAATTCTTTCCAATGTGTCAAGTTAATATTTTTTTGTTTTCTCATGATTTGGTTGGGTCTAATTGTGTTGCTGTCCTGGGGCTCTGTGGGATCTGTTTGTGTTTGTGAACAGAGCACTCTCTCTCTCTTGGTCTCTCTCTCTCTTGGTCTCTCTTTTCTCTCTCTATTTCGTTTTCGCACAAACACACATACATGCACACGTGCACACACACTACACACACACACACTGACGCACACAACCTACAAAGCAAACATAACTCCTCTTTTTATTAGATGCTCATAGGAGTAATGTATTTTCAACAGATTTTGCAGTGCTTACTGTATTGACACAATACCCAGGGAATGTAAAGAGGCCTTGTCATGGCCACCACAGAAATCATTGTGAATGCAATACGTTTTGTGTGGATGCTTCCATGGATACTGTACTGTAGATCTCCCTAAAGTGTGTCAAGGCTTTATTGATCTTTTCTCATTCTGTGAGTGCTTTTTTTTTTCAATCTCACACCACTTAGTTATGGCAAACACTCTGGAAAGTATGATACACCACGACAATGGCTTATTTTTCACTATGAAAATTGATTTATAGTTATAAGTTCTGGTGTCCCTGGGTAAATGGTGGTCCAAATTTCAGCACAGGCTTTACTCAATCCCAGATGTGAGTTAGTGAGTGGGGTTGCAGGTTTCCCTGAGTAGGGTATACTGAGGTTTACAGGGTAAGCAATAAGTGCAGACTGTAGAGCTGACTTCATACCAGTTGCTGGCAGTCTTTTCATTTTTCCAATAATTTTCTCATTCATTCTTTTTGATGTACGCAGTACGTACACACTGCATTGATTTGATTTGTTGTTGTTGATGCTGAAGATTGAAGATAATGTTGCCAGGAATAAACATGTTATGTACTCATATGTATTTAAAATATGTCTCATACTGTACCTCAAATAAGAGTGAATGTTATCATATTCTCATACATTTGTACTGTATGTCCTGTACCAATAATATGGTTACACCTATTTTATGTTCTGATGGTCTGATTAATCACTTAAGTGTGTTTAAAAAAAGGATCCAAGATTGATCATACCCATTATGAACTCCATTCCATAAAGAATAATCATACCCATTATGAACTCCATTCCATAAAGAATGATCATACCCATTATGAACTCCATTCCATAAAGAATGATCATACCCATTATGAACTCCATTCCATAAAGAATGATCATACCCATTATGAACTCCATTCCATAAAGAATGATCATACCCATTATGAACTCCATTCCATAAAGAATGATCATACCCATTATGAACTCCATTCCATAAAGAATGATCATACCCATTATGAACTCCATTCCATAAAGAATGATCATACCCATTATGAACTCCATTCCATAAAGATTGATCATACCCATTATGAACTCCATTCCATAAAGATTGATCATACCCATTATGAACTCCATTCCATAAAGAATGATCATACCCATTATGAACTCCATTCCATAAAGAATGATCATACCCATTATGAACTCCATTCCATAAAGAATGATCATACCCATTATGAACTCCATTCCATAAAGAATGATCATACCCATTATGAACTCCATTCCATAAAGAATGATCATACCCATTATGAACTCCATTCCATTAGTACCATTAGACCCACAAGTAATACCTTCTCACCCACTGCTCCGGGCATGAGAGGTTGCCCATTAAACTTAGATTAATATGTATTGATTTACTCCGAAACCAAACACTAATGAACACCATTAGTCTGATGTTTAAGACACAGTTTTTACTTTTCAGAGTGAAGGTATTGATTTGAGAGTGTAAGATGAAATAACCTTTCTAACTATACCATACATAGCAGAGTAGCCACATTTCATTCAGAAAAGTTTTTAACACTTTACTTGACACCCAGTGTCATGACACGTTATGACATGGTCAAAACAGGTTATGACACCATCATGTCATAATATGTCATAACAGCTGACATAACTTGTCATAACCTGTTATAACATTGTCATAACTCTGTCATGACCCATATATTTACAACTGATGTGACATACAGTCATGGCCAAAAGTGTTGGCACCCCTGAAATCTATTTCAAACAGAAAAGTATTGAAATTACACATGTTTTGCTATACACATGTTTATTTCCTTTGTGTGTATTGGAACAACACAAAAAAACTGAGGAAAAAAAGCATATTTTACATAATTTCACACAAAACTCCAAAAATGGGTCGGACAGAATTCTTGGCACCCTTTCAAAATTGTGGATAAATAAGTTTGTTTCAAGCATGTGATGCTCCTTTAAACTCACCTGGGGCAAGTAACAGGTGTGGGCAATATAAAAATCACACCTGGAAGCAGATAAAAAGGAGAGAAGTTGACTCAGTCTTTGCATTGTGTTTCTGTATGTGCCATGGAGAACAGAAAGAGGAGAAGAGAACTGTTTGAGGACTTGACAACCAAAATTGTGGAAAAATATCAACAATCTCAAGGTTACAAGTCCATCTCCAGAGATCTAGATGTTCCTTTGTCCACATGATCAAGAAGTTTGCAACCCATGGCACTGTAGCTAATCTCCCTGGATGTGGACGGAAGAGAAAAATGTATGAAAGGTTGCAATGCAGGATAGTCCGGATGGTGGATAAGCAGCCCCAAACAAGTTCCAAAGAAATTCAAGCTGTCCTGCAGGCTCAGAGTGCATCCGTGTCAGAGCGAACTATACATCGACATTTGAATGAAATGAAACGCTATGGCAGGAGACCCAGGAGGATCCCACTGCTGACACAGAGACATAAAAAAGCAAGACTACAGTTTGCCAAAATGTACGTGAGTAAGCCAAAATCCTTCTGTGAAAACGTCTTGTGGACAGATGAGACCAAGATAGAGCTTTTTGGTAAAGCACATCATTCTACTGTTTACTGAAAACGGAATGAAGCCTACAAAGAAAAGAACACAGTACCTACAGTCAAATATGGTGGAGGTTCAAAGATGTTTTGGGGTTGTTTTGCTGCCTCTGGCACTGGGTGCCTTGACTGTGTGTAAGGCATCATGAAATCTGAGGATTACCAAAGGATTTTGGTTCGCAATGTAGGGCCCAGTGTCAGAAAGCTGGGTTTGCGTCCGGGATCATGGGTCTTCCAGCAGGACAATGACCCCAAACATACTTCAAAAAGCACCCAGAAATGGATGGCAACAAAGCGCTGGAGAGTTCTGAAGTGGCCAGCAATGAGTCCAGATCTAAATCCCATTGAACACCCGTGGAGAGATCTTAAAATTGCTGTTGGGAAAAGGCGCCCTTCCAATATGAGAGCCCTGGAGCAGTTTGCAAAAGAAGAGTGGTCCAAAATTTCGGGTGAGAGGTGTAAGAAGCTTATTGATGGTTATAGGAAGCGATTGATTTCAGTTATTTTTTCCAAAGGGTGTGCAACCAAATATTAAGTTAAGGGTGCCAAGAATTTTGTCCGGCCCATTTTTGGAGTTTTGTGTGAAATTAGGTCAAATTTGCTTTTTTTCCTCTCTTTTTTTGTGTTGTTCCAATACACACAAAGGAAATAAACATGTGTATAGCAAAACATGTGTAATTTCAATACTTTTCTGTGAGAAATACTTTTTTCAGGGGTGCCAACACTTTTGGCCATGACTGTATATTGCGATATTTTATGGCTGGTTATGGCACCTACATAAGACTGTCATAACCCTAATTTATTCAAATGTATCTTTTCCCTGCCAAGAAGTTTCCTTTTGTTTGTTTCTTAAGTCCTTCGCTGTTGTTGTAATCAATTCTTTAGTCATGTTTTTTTTGTATCCTATTTTAAATAAAAATGAACTTTATGGCACTGTCAAGAAGCATTATGACCATCCTGTGTCACTTTACTTGGACTAAGAAAATACACTTGTCACTGTCAAGAAGCATTATGACCATCATAATCATATAAGCCAGATAGGCCTATCATGTACATGTCCTTATATCAGTCATCAGTCATAAAAATGGTGTCTTGTCCTGCTCCTGAAATCTGCTCCTGCATTCATCCCAGTCATCAGCAACAGAGCATTGGGGTAGGTGCATGTCTGACATCAATGTGTGTGCAATTATAATCATAATTTAAAATGGGCAATTTCCCCAAAAAATTATATAACATAAACATACTGTGGTAGGTTGTGTGGGTTTTGACACTCTTATGTAGGTGTCATAACCAGCCATAAAATAATGCAATACGTGTCTCAAAAGGTCTAAATATATGTGTCATGACAAGTTATGTCAGCTGTTATGACATGGTTATGACCGTGTCATAACATGTTATGACGCTGGGTGTCAAGTAAAGTGTTACAGAAAACACTTTGTTGTGATTTGTTTTCAGTCTGACTACCAACTTCTTATTACCTCTGGACATTATTGAAATGACATAAACACACTGTTTTGTTAGTTTAGTGTGTAAGAGTGTGAAAAGGATTGGAACCACCAAGTTCTATTTAACAGAAAAACAACCCAAAAATGTTGAATGAGCAATTGAAAACGATTGGACAAGTACAGTTAAATCAATCAATCAAATGTATTTATAATCCCTTTTTACATCAGCAGATGTCACAAATTGCTATACAGAAACCCAGCCTGAAACCCCAAACAGCAAGCAATGCAGATGTAGAATTACGGTGGCTAGGAAAAACTCCCTAGAAAGGCAGGAACCTAGGAAGAAACCTAGAGAGGAACCAGGCTCTGAGGGGTGGCCAGTCCTCTTCTGGCTGTGCCGGGTGGAGATTATAACAATTCATGGCCATTAAGGCCAGTTCTTTCTCCAAGATGTTCAGTGGTTGTAGAGGGTATAACAAATCATTGCCTTAGGAGTAAATGTCACTTGGCTTTTCATAGCCGAGCATTCAGAGGTCGAGACAGCCGCACCTGCTGTCTCGACCTCTGAATGCTCGGCTATGAAAAGCCAACTGACATTTTCATAGAGAGAGAGAGAGAGAGAGAGAGAGAGAGAGAGAAAGAGAGAGAGAGACAGAGAGAGAGAGAGAGAGAGAGAGAGAGAGAGAGAGAGAGAGAGAGAGAGAGAGAGAGAGTCGAAAACAGCAGGTCTGGGACAAGGTAGCACGTCCGGTGAACAGGTCAGGGTTCCCTAGCAGAACAGCACAGCCCCTACACCACTAGAGGGATATCAACAGACCACAAATTTACTACCCTGAGACAAGGCTGAGTATAGCCCACGATGATCCCCTCCACTGCATGAGCCTGCAAAACCGGACAGGAAGATCACGTCTGTGACTCAACCCACTCAAGTGACGCACCCCTCCTAGGGACGGCATGGAAGAGCACTAGTAAGCCAGTGACTCAAGGACAGTTCGTCGTTCCAGTGCCTTGCCGTTCACCTTCGCACCCCTGGGCCAGACTACACTCAATCATCTACTGAAGATATGAGTCTTCAGCAAAAGTAAAGATTTAAAGGTTGAGACGGAGTCTGCGTCTCTCACATGGACAGGAAGACCATTCCATAATAATGGAGCTCCATAGGAGATAGCCCCGCCTCCAGCTGTTTGCTTAGAGATTCTAGGGACAATAAGGAGGCCTGCGTCTTGTGACCGGAGCGTACGTGTAGGTATGTACGGCAGGACCAAATCTGAGAGATAAGTAGGAGTAAGCCCATGCTTTGTAGGTTAGCAGTAAAACCTTGAAATCAGCCCTAGTCTTAACAGGAAGCCAGTGTAGAGAATCGAGAACTGGAGTAATATGATAACATTTGTAGGTTCTAGTTAAGATTCTAGCAGCCGTGTTTAGCACTAACTGAAGTGAATTTAGTGCTTTATCCAGGTAGCCGGAGAGTAGAGGATTGCAGTAGTATAATCAAGTGACAAAAGAATGGATTTGCTTTTCTGCATCATTTTAACACAAAAAGTTTCAGATTTTTGCAATGTTACGAAGATGGAAAAAAGCTGCCCTTGATAGTTCAGTTTCCATATTCCCAATAAATATAATTTTTCCCCTTAGGGCCACCGCACAAATCATTCTCAAATATGAACAGCAGTGTTTATAATTGCTTTGACCTCTATTATTGTTAACGATGTCTGTAACGTCTGCTTCAAACTCACACTCTCAAACACATAGATCCCCTGAACGCAGCTCACTTTCCAACTCACACTCTCAAATACATAGATCCCCTGAACGCAGCTCACTCTCCAGATCCCAATCACCTGAATTCTGTTCACCTGTTGACACACCTGTATGTCATTTCCACACACTATTTAGTTCAGTTCATTGCACCCAATCATTGTGAGGTATTGTTTGTATTTGTACACATTCTAGGCGGAGTGCTTTTTTTTATTATTCCATATTGGTCCTCCTGTGTATCCTAGGTTTTGGCCATCCTCACTAACAATGTTTTTTGCCTATTCCCTGCCTGTACTTTTGCCTCAGATTTCCTGTCATCGACCTCTTGCCTGACCTCCTGGACTATGTTATTAGCCTTATCCCTGCCTGTACTGTTAGCTTTTTAAATTCCCTGTGTATGACTTTCTGCCTGTCCCTGGACCTAGCTACCAGCCTCCTCCTTTGAACCAGCACTCTGTCCCATCGTACTCTTTATAATGTCAATTCAGCCCTGAAGCCATTCATCCTAATTGCAATCTCCATATTCTTCTGACGAGAATTTATTCGTTTTACGATGGTGAAGAGAACTTCCGAAGGAATATGATCAGTCTTTGGGGATGTCGGGTTTGTATTGTTGATCATCTCTTCCCCTCAACTCCCTGTCAAAGGAATGTGAAGATTACACATGGGATGTTCCGTGAGGAAGACATTGGCTGAGGTTCAAACCAAAGTCAGACTATTGGGTGTGGCAGGAAAGGCCAAGACTGAGGCAGCAGACATTGGATGAATAGGGGGCAGTCGGTGGTCTAGCAGTCTAGGCTGCTGCCTCCAGATTATACTATACTGCTGCATCATGGGTAAAACTTGTCCATCTTCCTTTATCTTTCCTCTGTCCAATCCAATAAACTAAAAATACTTAAGGGGTGGGACCGGGCCCCCTCCCAAAAAAAAAAATGGGCAGTCGAATAGTTTTTCCTTGCCACTGGTTCTGCTTGCTCTTTGGGGTGGGTTTATATTGGTCGGGTTACCATAAAGCACAACACTTTGTACCATACTGTTAATTCAAAAATAGCTAAGATTAAATTTGATTGAATTTGAAGAGGAATAACACAGCTGGAATGATCCAGAAACACTGTATATGGATGCATTCTGCATTTATATGGTGGATGCATAAACATTAGCCTATTTTGCAGCAGGATATCAAAAATAATCAAGTGACAGCTCCACCAAAAATGTTTTTTCGTAGACCCTTGAGATATTCCATTTGGCAATAATTAATTACTCGAAACAAACTTAAATTCGACGTCTTTCATTTCATTTTTTTTTTCACAGACTTAATGAGCGAGTTTGTTCTGTGATGAATGCATGTAGCGGATAATGTTGTTATTCATTTTCCTTTGGGCTACTTCTTCCTTTTAGGAATTGCTTTTGTTATGTACAGAAACAGAGACAATATACATTTGGGTTTTAAATTGTGCTCTTGCAGCAATAATGCAGGATTATTTCAGCTAACAACAATAGCACAAAGTGAATTTCCTCTTTGATCTTCAAATGGCAACAACAACGTAAGTACTACCAAATGGATGCCGCAATCTGCATGAGTAATTTGGTCCAAATTGGGTTATCTTGTATAAGTTCAGACATACTTTGAGGTCAGACACAGAGAAATCTGACTGCCGATAGGTACTTAGCACAGTAGGAGGCAGTTCCTTCTCTTGGTGGAACAAAATATGTATCTGCTGCGTACCGACCTGGTACAGACAAACCTTACGTTTTTACTTGTAGAATCGTAATGCTCGGCATTGGCCGACAACTTGAATTTGAGCCAATCTGAGAGCATGAACTTCCAAGTAGGGGAGCTGACATAAGTGACAAGAAAAGGGAAAAAGAGGTCTTCCCAGTGGAGGAGCGACATGATGCGGAAGATGGTGGAAGCTGAGATTGAGCTTCATTCTGATGGTGGTGGAAATAAGGATGAATAGACTTTTGTCTCAAGAATGAAAAGATGAAGCAAAATGAATGTGGGAAAAGATCTTGTATCTGCTAGGAGTACATTTTCTGGGGATTATTGGTGCCTGAAATGGTGAATCCATTGAAAATATCCAAAATGGTGAAGAAAACTTTGGGTAAAAGTGCAATCGGTGAAGATCACGAGTGTGCTTGTATTGATTTCCTGTGTTTCTGCTGATCTGAAGGAACGTGTGTTGGACTCGAGACGATGCTCATCCTGTGTCGTGCTTTGAGCTACGGAGCAGGGCACCTGTCAAAGGAGTAATTTCTGGAATGTCAGAAGAAGTTAACATTGAAATACTATTCCTGGAGTGGTCAATGTTAATAGGATGAATCATGTGGTTAATGTCAGGAAGGAGAAGAGTTTGTCTGTTCTTGTGTTTTTCGATGTGGAATTCCACTTGATCGAGTGCAGCTGGGATATGTGTACTGCCCTGTCATTGCAATGTATTAAATCAATATGATGGAGATTGTTTAACAGAAGAGAGTGACCAAGGTCGAGGAGCAAAGTGTTGTATCTGTGGTGTAGAACATGAGGCAACAACAAACTTGGAATGCCCGATTAGGGTGAAAGAGATGGAGGTTGTTAAAATCAGGGCAGCTAAGTCGGTCTCATATGCAGAGGCTGTCAAACAGGTAGAAAGGTCTGATGGTAGTGAACATTGGTCAAATTACACTGCAACAAACCCCGCAGCCTACATATCAACAGTACCCAGAAGTTCTTAATGCGAAGAAAGTGGACTTTGTCGCTTTTATAGCAATGTTGGTAAACAGCACTTGGCAGTTTGAAAAGAAGTCAAGAATAAAATACTTACATTTGAAGAGCTACATGGAGTACTGATTTGTGCAGTCCCACCCTCTCAGGCCCCAGAGCCTGAGCAAAGGGATTTGAGGTTTTGCAACCTGGACTCAGGAAAATGTAAATCCGGGACACTCCAATTAGCATGATTTGAAGATGGCGCCAGGAGTCAGGGTAGCCGTTTTACCGGCGCCTAACCAATTGTGCTATTATGCTAATACGTGTTTTTTTCAGCGTAATTTGTAACTTATTTTGTACATAATGTTTATGCCATCGTATCTTACGGCAAAAAGGAGCTTCTGGATATCAGGACAGCGATCACTAACCTTGGATTGGACGAGGATTTCTTCTTCCATAAACAGGATGCACATGATGTACTTCAGAGACCCGACAAGGCCCAGATCCCTGTCATCGGCAGGAGGAGGAGAAGCAGGTATAGGGGACTCAGAGCGGGGTGCCTTGTAAGGATCCGCCGACGGCAAGTGGGATATCTGCCCTTACCATCAGTACTACTAGCCAACGTACAATCATTGGACAATACATTAGACAAGATAATATCACAGATTTCCTACCAACGGGACATCAAAAACTGTAATATATTATGTTTCACCGAGTCGTGTTTGAAAGATGACATGGACACCATTCAACTGGTGGGATACACGCTGCACCGGCTAGATAGAACAGCAGACTCCGGTAAGACGAGGGGGGAGCTGTGTATTTTTGTAAACAACAGCTGGTGCACGGAATCTAAGGAAGTCTCTAGATTTTGCTCTCCTGAAGTAGAGTATCTCATTATAAGCTGTAGACCACACTATTTGCTGAGAGAGTTTTCAACTACATTTTTCATGGCTGTTTATTTACCTCCACAGACAGATGCTGGCACTAAGACCGCACTCAGTCAGCTGTATAAGGCAATAAGAAAACAGGAAAACGCCCATCCAGAGGCGACGCTCCATGTGGCCGGGGACTTTAATGCAGGGAAACTTAAATCAGTCTTACCAAATTATTATCAGCATGTCAAATGTGCAACCAGACCACCTTTACACCACACACAGAGACGCATACATAGCTCTCCCTCGCGCTCCATTTGGCAAATCTGACCATAATTCCATCTTCCTGATTCCTGCTTACAAGCAAAAACTAAAGCAGGAAGTACCAGTGACTCAGTCAATAAAGAAGTGGTCAGATGAAGCAGATGCTAAGCTACAGGATTGTTATGCTAGCACAGACTGGAATATTTTCTGGGATTCTTCCAATGGCACTGAGGAGTACACCACCTCAGTCACTGGCTTCATCAATAAGTGCATCGATGACGTCGTCCCCACAGTGACTGTACGTACATACCCCAACCAAAAACTATGGATTACAGGCAACATCCGCACAGGACTAAGATTGAATCGTACCACACCTGCTCCGACGCTCGTTAGATGTGGCAGGGCCTGCAAACTATTACAGACTACAAAGGGAAGCACAGCCACGAGCTGCCCAGTGACACAAGCCTACCAGACGAGCTAAATCACTTCTATGCTCGAGAGCATCCTGACTGGTTGCATCACTGCCTGGCATGGCAACTGCTTGCCCTCCGACCGCAAGGCACTACAGAGGGTAGGGCGTACGGCCCAATACATCACTGGGGTCAAGCTTCCTGCCATCCAGGACCTCTATACCAGGCGGTGTCAGAGGAAGGCCCTAAGAATTGTCAAAGACTCCAGCCACCCCAGTCATGGACTGTTCTCTCTGCTACCGCATGGCGAGCGGTACCGGAGCGCCAAGTCTAGGTCTAAAAGGCTTCTCAACAGCTTTTACCCCCAAGCCATAAGACTCCTGAAAAGCTAATCAAATGGCCACCCATCTTTTACGCTGCTGGTACTCTCTGTTTACCATCTATGCATAGTCACTTTAACTAAACCTACATGTACACCTAAATTAGCCCTACTAACCAGTGCCCCTGCATATTGACTCTGTACCACCTGTATATATCACCTGTACATATATATACATTTTACTGTCATTTTACAGTTTTTTTCTTATCTATTGTTTACATAATACTTATTTTTTACTTAAACTGCACTGTTGGTTAGGGATTGTAAGTAAGCATTTCACTGTAAGATCTAGAACTGTTGTATTTGGCGCATGTGACAAATAAACTTTGATTTGATTTGATTTAAACATTTTGTATGGCATTTATTAATTGATGAACGTACATCATCCATTTCGTATGATATGTTACGAATTACAATTTGGGTTAAGGTTAAGGTTAGGGTTAGGGTTAAGGTTAGGTTTAGGGTTAAGGGGGTAGGGCACAAAAGCTTATTTCTCTCCAATTGTGTGCACAAATGTGTTTACATCCCTGTTAGTGTGCATTTCTCCTTTGCCAAGAAAAAATTCAGCCACCTGACAGGTGTGGCATATCAAGAAGCTAATTAAACAGCATGGTCATTACACAGGTGCTCTTTGTGCTGGCGACAAACTGGTTGAGAGAATGCCATGAGAGTGCAAAGCTGTCGTCAAGGCAAAGGGTGGCTACTTTGAAGAATCTCAAATATAAAATATATTTTGATTTGTTTGACACTTTTTTGGATACTACAAAAAAGTATGTGTTATGTCATAGTTTTGATGTCTTCACTTCTATTCAACAATGTAAAAAATAATGCAAATAAAGAAAGACCCTTGAATGAGTAATATTCCAAACTTTTGGCCCCCAGTGTATATATTTATTAATTTCCAAATAAACATTATTTTTCCATAGAAATACATGGGTAGCCATGAGAAAGACATCAATATGACAACAAAAACAAAATATTGTAGTGCTCTCTCCTCTCTCCAGATATAATCTAGACACCTAAAACATTCCTGACATAAAGTTAGAATCATTTATTAGAAGGTACATCAAAACAACTGCTACTGAACTTCAAGTAGGACTACTTGTGTGAACGTCTGAGAAAAAAAATACAGATCCCAAAGATGGGAGATAAAACCTGAATATGGAGATTACGTGTGTGTGTGTGTGTGTGTGTGTGTGTGTGTGTGTGTGTGTGTGTGATGCATAAACAGTTTCATTTTTTCTTTTATCTCAGGGCCCCATGATGCATTGCATTTGCAAAAGACCCAATTCGATAAAGGTCTGTCAGTCATTTGTGCACGATGAGGCCACAGTATGATGCCACCATGGCTGAAGACACGCTCCACCGGAGCACTGGAGGCACTTCATGGCCATCACTGCCAAGACCCTGACGGCCACTCGGGACAGTGAAGGAAGAGCCTTCATGTTCATTGCCCAAAACAAGAGGGCATTCTGTCCTTCGCATATGTAAAGGTAGTGACTTAGCTGTAGTACTGCTGGAGTGGACCCAACAGCTTTCTTCTGCCGCAAACAGCCCTTCTTCTTGTCCAAGACAATGGTCCTCTCGCTCTTCCTCATCAACAAGCAGGCACAGCTTGCTCAGTCC
Source organism: Thymallus thymallus (assembly GCA_023634145.1). Lineage (NCBI taxonomy): Eukaryota > Metazoa > Chordata > Actinopteri > Salmoniformes > Salmonidae > Thymallus > Thymallus thymallus. The sequence continues at coordinate 39,935,073 of CM042409.1, read as the reverse complement.
CTGCAGCATCTTTTACAAAGAAGTTCTTACAAAACATGTAAAAGCAGAAACCAAATGGCCGGTATTAGAGTGTTGGTGATGCAGTGGGTTAAACTGAAAAAGTATTATTGTTGCAGTCAATTCTAATAAATTATGAGGAAAAAGTTACATTCAACTCAATAATATTTACCTTTCACTGGTTGTGCCTCCTCCTCCTCCTTGACCAGCACATGGTGCTCCACCCCTATCAGAGAATAAGCCGGATCCAAGGCAGCTGCTTTGAGGTAGACTGGATCTGAAAAGGGGGCAGTGATTCCATATTGTATCCTGGCCATTTTCACATTGAAATCTTTTGTTCAGGGATGCCTGGAGACTTCTGACCAGGCCGCTCAGGAAATGGACTTGAGGCTTCCGCTGCTCCAGGTGGTGATTCAGGGACAGGACAGAGGGAACAACAGAACTGATTGTGACTATCTTCTCCCCCTGTGTCAAATCTGTTGCTTCTCCAAATGGCTTCAGGATATCCACCAACTCCTTCAACTTATTCCACTCCCCTCCTGTGAACCCAGCCTTTTTTAGAACATAACAGAGCTTTAGATGGTCACATTGGATAACTGCCTTCACTTGTCTCAGTGTTGAGTTTCATCTTGTGTTGACAGCAGCAGGGATGCCTCTTTCCCCAAATTCAGCCTGAAACACCTCTTTGAATGTTGTGCTTGTATGCAGTAGTGAGCTGATTTTTGATAACTTTCACAGAGAAGGAGTCATCACTTTTGTTTCTTTCAAGCCATCTCCCACCATCAGCTGGAGAGTTTGGGCAAAACACTGCAAGTGCTGTTTTTTTGCAATGGTAGCATCCACTTTTAGGTCATTCCAGAGAGCTGGGTCATCAAGGTGATCTTCGTCATGTACTTCATCTTCTTGTTCAGTGGGGAAGAACACAGTGAATGCTTTTCTCATGCTGGCAGCTTCGTCACTAATGATATAATCCAATTTATCTTTAATGCTGTACTCATCACATATGGCCTCAAATTGCTCACAGATTCTTGTCACAGGCCAAGAGATTGTACTTGAGCTGTATTTTCTCTCCATTTTTCTCCATACACTGCACAGTGACACCAAGGAACCCCTTCATCTTTTGGTCGGACCAAATGTCCACTGTGACTGAAACATGGTCTGTGTTGCTCAAATGAGTTTTCAGTTTTGAACGTCTCTCTGTAGCATGGTTCTCTACTTTTGATGTCAATGTTCTGCGACACACTGGGCTGTACTTACTGTCAACCACTGACAGAGGCAAGTTGCAATCGATAACCATGAACAAATCTAACCATGAAAAAAGATACAACTGACAGGATACTAATATGCATTCCTGAGTGAATGACTACGTAAGTTCAGTCCAAGAATTACTTACAATATTGCACGTGATATGATATAACAACTGTACATTAATATGTATATACAGTCCTGAATGAATAAGTCCTGAGTGAATGAGTGATTACAGACCAGAGTTACTCACGGATGGATGCATAATTGTTAAACTAGGTCCTAACACCCAAACAGCTCCAGGTCGATGTTGCCGACGGCACGGCCCCCCTGGAGAGGCATTAAATAGTCTAAGTCATTCGGAAACACAATGTTAACTTCCATTGCTATGCGGACGATACAGCTGTACGTTGATGAAACATGGTGTAGCTCCAAAATTGCCTGGAAGGCTGTGTTTTAGACATAAGGAACTGGATGGCGGCAAATGTTTTACTGCTATTTCAGGGTTTTACTGCTAATGTACAAAGCATTACATGGGCTTCCTCCTACCTATCTATCCAATTAGGTCCTGCTGTACATACCTACACATACGCTACGGTCACAAGACGCAGGCCTCCTTATTGTCCCTAGAATTTAAAAGTAAACAGCTGGAGGCAGTGATTTCTCCTATAGAGCTCAATTTTAATGGAATGGTCTGCCTATCCATGTGAGAGACGCAGACTCGGTCTCGACCTTTACGTCTTTACTAAAGACTAACCTCTTCAGTAGGTCATATGATTGAGTGTAGTCTGGCCCAGGTTTGCGAAGGTGAACGGCAAGACGAACCGCCTTGCTCTCTCTGCCTGGCCAGTTCCCATCTCTCCATTGGGATTCTCTGCCTCTGACTATTACGGGGGCTGAGTCACTGGCTTACTGGTGTTTTCCATGCCGTCCCTAAGAGGGGTGCGTCACTTAAATGGGTTGAGTCACTGACGTGATCTTCCTGTCCGGTTTGTCGCCCCCTCGGGCTTGTGCAGTTGAGGGGATCTTCGTGAAGTATACTGAACCTTGTCTCAGGGTAGTAGGTTGGTGGTCTGTTGATATCCCTCTAGTGGTTTTGGGTGGGGTTATATCCTGCTTGGTTGGCCCTGTCCGGGGCTATTGTCGGACGGGGCCACAGTCTCCCGACCCCCCCTGTCTCAGTATCTATGCTGCAATAGTCTATATGCCGGGGGGTTAGGGTCAGTTTGTTATATCTGGTGTTATTATCCGGTGATGTGGGGAAACTTCAATCCATTTGGAGTAACTGTCAACCATTAATTATTAGTGTTTACATAGCCCATTTAAATCTCACCTAATGTCTTTCTAGTGAGGGTGATCAGGCCTCACCAGGAAGTCAGAACAGAGGTCAGAGGTCAGTCAGCACTATTAAGTGAGTGTTTGTTTTCCTCTACCTCAGACATTTATTTCAAACATTTCAAACATTTTGTGTTTCAGGTTTACATTGGGTTTTTCAGTACATTTATTTTCAAGAGAATTTACATGTGAGCAACCAAAACTCATTTCATTTTTAGTTGCATCCTTTCTAACCGTTGAAAAACACACTAAAGTCAAATAAAAAGATAAATAAATCAGTATTAACACCACTAACAAATATTCATAACAGGTGGGCTGTGTGTGGTTACAGGCGTGTAGGTGGCAATAATTGTATGGTAAAAAAAGAAATAAAATGGCCAGGCCTTACTTCATTTGGGAGCTCCCTTAACAGCTGGATCCGGGTACCTTTAACTGCTCTCCCAAGGCACTTGCCTTAGGAACCCTATCAAATGGAGAGATACAGAATCATTGATAAACAAAGAAAGAAAATGGTATGGGATATACCATCAGTTGTATACAGAATGATACTTCAGACACATCAGATGATACAGTGTCCTTCTAGCTGAATAAGCACCTTCTAAAATAAACAATCCCAGAGCCCCTCTCTTGTAATCAATTATTATTTATAATTTATCACATCACGGGTGAGCTCACCATTGATCTAAACGACGATGGGTAGTTTAGATAATAAGGGGAGACAAGATGAGTTTGGTCTGCTGTTAGAAAATCATTTGAAATTGACAAGTTGAAACAGCCTATAAATAAAAGCAGGCAGCATGCCTTAGTTTGAGGGCAGCGCGGATTAACTGTACTGTTGCTAACCATCCCATTTTGGAACAGTGAGAGCATTTTGACATCACGTGCATCTCACCATTGATCTAAACGACGATGGGTAGTTTATACACGCTGCCATGTTTGTTTTTTCGCAATCAACCAGAGATAATAAGGGGAGACAAGATGAGTTTGGTCTGTTTATAGTATATGCATGTTGAATGGGGTATGTTGTCTGCCATCATTCACATCCCATCATTCACTTCCGGAAGTTTACTCACAAAATGAGTTGAACCCTCCATCACCTCATTTTGTTATAACATCTTCGGTCCAATAGATGTTTACGTGAAACCCAGAACGCATTGTATGTCAACATAGCTGGAATTAGCTTAGCTCATCATAATCAGTACAACCTTCAAAAAAGTATTTTATACACATAATACGTGTCAATTACAATCTGTGCAAGAATTAACACTAAACATTTTCTGATAGTGATTTATTGGTACAAGTGGTGCGAGCCAATTGGTATAGCAGTCCCACACTCTTCCAGCATCTGCTCTCCAACAGCACAGGGTCCTGTGGCACAGTCAGGTCGAACAGGAAGGGGATGCCGGCATTCGGATGCAGGAAGATGTAGAGAGGGGATGTGGAGTTCAAGGAGAACGGTCAACAGCTGGCAGTAAAGTGTCCATACGGCAACCATGTCGGCCACAGGGAACGTGGACCACCTGACGGGAGAGAGAAATATCAAACCAGACTATGAGCTTGACTATAACCTCAAAATGGGGGCAGTGGATAAGGCGGCCATGATAAACAGCTTTGTGGAATGCGCTCGGAAAACTACCAAGTGGTGTAAGAAGATATTTTTCCATCTGATTGACACTGCAGCCCTCAATGGCCACCGCCAACTAACAGGTGAGATGACTACTGAACAGGGTATTTTTTGCAATTGGACGTACAGTTCACATACAAATCACATACAGTTCCATTATGCAATTATAGTGACAGTATCTCACCCACCTACCCACTGCCTCATCATCCTCTCCCTTCCCTCATCCTCCCCAGTCCCTCTCCCCCATGGATAAAGTACTTACCTACCAAAAGTACAGAGAAAACCTAACGAGAGAGCTGCAGGAGGAGCACCACACCCCTCGGAGCCCATCCACTGGGGGCCGTCCTGCTGCAGACAGTCCCCTACCCCTCACTGCACGGCATTTTCCCTTCAAAGTCCCTCAAACTGCTGCTCAAGTTAGTCGCACACGGAGGCACTGAAAAGTCTGCCTGTCTGGCACCAGGAGAAGGAAGCAGAGGTTGACAAAGTACGTGTTTAGCTTGTGATACACCTCTATGTGTTTCACCATGCTTTGGGGAGTATCATATGCTCAAGCAATATAAAAGTAAGAAACAGTAACTGTTGAGCTCCACCAGGAGGCAGGACAGAGCTATGCTAAACAGGCCAAATGAAAACAAACCATGGTCATAAGGCGAGGGTAGCTTCAAAAGACAACACAAGCTAATACTTCTCTGACTAATTAGCATTGTTTTAACAGAGATAATAGAAGAATAGCTAGCTACCTAAGCATGATTGAGTATAACACCATAAAGGTTATGAAATTAGTAACGTTACCTCACGTGTCTGAGAAATATGCACAAATATACTATGCTCCATACATAATGAGCTACAGTAGAAACAACATAGCACGACATACAGAAACTATTGTAACGTACTAAGGAAAATGTGAAAAAGTTTGTTCAGGTCCTGTTCTGACTGAAGATTTTTTGAGGTGCCTGGGGAAGTTTGTCCGGCTCAGTAATGCCCCAAAAATGTATTGTCTGCAAAAGTGAAATGGCCTATTTCTATCTGAATTAATGAGGAGGCAGAACACACCTCAATTCAAACTGCTGTTAGAAAATCATTTGAAATTGACAAGTTGAAACAGCCTATAAATAAAAGCAGGCAGCATGCCTTAGTTTGAGGGCAGCGCGGATTAACTGTACTGTTGCTAACCATCCCATTTTGGAACAGTGAGAGCATTTTGACGTCACGTGCATCTTGCCATCACTGTTAGAGATATTTGGAACTCACGTATGAAAAGCTTAATATCCACATCTCATCAATATTTTTTTCAAAATCTTAATAGTACTAATTTAATGTTTGTTATCCAAATTTCAATCACACAACTTTCACATCCACATTCACTTAGTACTATTCTTCCTTATTACACCATGTGTATCTTCAGTGGTTCTCTTGTTGTTACTTGCTATGCACCATATGTATCTTCAGTGGTTCTCTTGTTGTTACTTGCTATGCACCATATGTATCTTCAGTGGTTCTCTTGTTGTTACTTGCTATGCACCATATGTATCTTCAGTGGTTCTCTTGTCACTATTTCCTATGCATATAAATAACATCCCTTATTCAAAAATACCTTGTGTTATTTTGTAGTGGCTGCAGACCACGTAGACGTTTCTTATAACTGCCTACATAGCCAACATTAGCTGTCTACAGCAGGCACAATGCCATACAAGCTACTGACACTTTTTGATCTGGAGTATTTAATCAGTGGTTAAACTGGGCAAAAAATTACAACAAAAATTAACTGCCGACACTCTGGGCAGAGGTGGTAAGTACGTATTGGCAGTAAGATTTCTCGGTGTGTCTGACACATTACACTTCAAAATTTCTCATATGAAGGTGTATATTTCCAATATACTTCTCATATCCAGTAAGCATTGCCATTCGTTTGTAGATAAAGAGAGTTGCTCAGCAAATTAAAGTAACTATGTGATGTCATTTTATGTTGGGCCCAACTTCATAGGGAAAAGATACATTTATTGGTGTCAACTCAATTCATTATTTTAAAAGCTATATCTGAGCTCTCTCATTAAAGGTCCAATGCAGCTGTTTTTGTCTCAATATCTTTTAAGAGCCTTCAAATGGTTAAAAAAAATGTAGCTTAATAGAAAAGGGCAATTTCTCAGGACTGTCTGGGAGTGGTAGGGATGGGGAAACTGAAACTATCTGTTATTGGCAGAGAGGTTACTATTACCTAATTTACCGCATGGTGATGTCCCCGTGGAAACTAAAACTCCATCCCAACAAAACAGGCTGAAATTTCAGGTGCTTTTCAAACATCTCTAACACTAAAAGGGCATTTATCATCATTATCGCAATTTCACAGTATTATTCCAACCTCATGGTGTGAAAATATACACGGAATGTACAACACAAGGGTGGCTGGTAGCCTAGCGGTTAGAGTGTCTGGCCAGTAACTGAAAGGTTGCTGGTTTGAATACCCGAGTTGACAAGGTGAAAAACCTGTCTGTGTCCTTGAGCAAGGCACTTAACCATAATTTGCTCCAGGGGCTGACCCTGTAGGTAGGCTGTCATTGTAAATAAGAATATGTTCTTAACTGACTTGCCTAGTTAAATAAAGGTTTAAACAAAAAAAAACATTCAGAACATGACATAGTTGAATCCAGGTGAAAGCTATATTTTTGTACTAGGCAAGTCAGTTAAGAACAAATTCTTATTTTCAATGACAGCCTAGGAACAGTGGGTTAACTGCCTTGTTCAGGGGCAGAACAACAGATTTTTACCTTGTCAGGTCAGGGATTCGATCCAGCAACCTTTTGGTTACGGGCCCAACACTCTAACCACTCGGCTACCTGCCGCCCCAATCCCTTATTGGTCACTTGTTAAATCCACTTCAATCAGTGTAGACGAAGGGGAGGAGACAGGTTAAAGAAGGATTTTTAAGCCTTGAGACAATTGAGACATTGTGTATATGTGCCATTCAAGGGCTGAATGGGGAAGACAAAAGATTTAAGTGCCTTTGAACGGTGTATGGAAGTAGGTGCCAGGCGCAACTGTGCTGGGTTTTTCACACTCAACAGTTTCCTGGTTGTATCAAGAATGGTCCACCACCCAAAGGACATCCAGCCAACTCGACACAACGGTGGGAAGCATTGAAGTCAACATGGGCCAGCATCCCTGTGGAACGCTTTCGACTCCTTGTAGAGTCCATGGCCCGACGAATTGAGGCTGTTCTGAGGTGGGGTGCAACTCAATATTATGAAGGTGTTCTTAATGTTTGGTATAATTAGTGTATATAAAACATAGGAAAATCACGGTTTTGACTGTACTGGGCCTTTAAGGTTTTGTTTCAATCTATTCACTATCAACACAGCACACATTTAGCAGAAAAATACAGTGTTCATTTGTACCATGAGGTGGCAAATGGTGACTTATTGCTAGTACACTGTATGTGGGGAAAGGCACACACTATCAAACAAACGTGAAAATAAATCTGTCTGTGGTGTGAGTCAGTCAGTAAAAATAGAATGAACTAAAAATAGCCCCACTCTCTTCACAGACATTTCACAGTCAATTAGTAATAGTGGTTCTGGAAGAAATCACAGTATCTAACCCTTCATTACTGCCACCAACAACATCTCAACGTATCGTCTCCCTCTCTCTCTAAACACATCTATGGGAAAGAGATAGAGCAGTGCTTTTAATAGCCTGTTTGACAAGACGTAACGGATGTGTGATATATTGTACTTATCATATCCAGTGCTCAACTGAGTGCATCTGAGTACACATCTCCCATCTTTATGTCACTACAAAGACATTTTACTCAACCGAAAGCAATGTAGAAGGGAGGCGTTTTAAATGGATATCCAATTAAAATCTGTCAGATTACAACTCCTCTGAGAAATTAAAGGATGGCAAGGAGGAAAGTTAAGGGTTAAATGCCACCCGGTGCCCTCGAAAGGCCAAACAGAGTGGAACCTTGAGCAAACACATATGACTCACGTAATGAGCAAACATTTAAAAACTCCCAGGAAACCCAGAGAAGAACAGCAGAGAAGGAGACAAAGGATTGTCGTGGAACACCATCTCCACATAGATAAAAGATCGGCAGCAGTGGCGTTCTCTCGTGGATGCCCTATGACCTTTGATCCACATGGGAATGTAGAGTATCTCAGATTTAGTTTTCAGGAAACTAGTAACACATCGGGGTAAGAAGTAAGACGGACATCCAACTTTAATTGGTATTTGTCTGAATTTAAATAAATCAACCCTTGAAACCCTTCCGTTGATATTTCAATCAAATATCAATAAAAAATACATTGATATGTAGGTTCAAATAACAATAAACAATGTTAATTGAAGCTTCCTGGTTCAATGAGACAACTAAATAAACACAATTATAGTGAAACAGTTCGCCTTTGGAAACGAAACCTTTTTTATTACTCTGAGTTATCTCGGGTGTTAATTCAAGGGAACAGTTCAAAATACCTTTTAATGGCACTAAAGTTGCACACTGTTGAGAGTTGCATTGATTTCTAAAGGTTGTACTAAGCTGTACAAGCTGATACATGAGATGGTTCTTGGGTATTTAATTTGTCCAGAGCCCTATGGCCTATATAGAGAATAGGGTGCTATGTTGGGCACAGCCTTGACCTTCAGACCCTGGTGGGAGTTGACATTGAAGAATGGCACTGCTCTCTGTATTATTCAGCAAAGACAAATATTCTTGGTTACTTGAAAAAATAGATATTTTGAAGATTCCTGCAATTCCTTGCAGTGAATGACAGCAACATGCTCTAACCTCGACTGGCGAGTTTTCCTGCTATACATCAAATCACAACGCAAAGTGTTTGATTGAGCTCTGCATCCCTCCTAGTAATCTTGTTTTGAAACCTACGACACCTGCAACAGACACTAGTTGATGTAAAAAGACCTTTAGAGAAGATGGCCACACATCATTTCTATATAGTTCCACAAATCACCCAATGCTGAAAACTTAAGGAGCCATACAAATCTGAAGAGCACTCTGTTCAAAAACAAAACTACTCTGAGACTCTCTTAGATAAAAATCTATTAACATTTAGGGATCTTTTAAAATTGATATATAATTGATATATTTTCCAACATCAGCGAGCAGCGCAGCTTCAAAATGAACAAGCCACCGCAAAAAGCCCTCATTTCATTCGATCCGATAAATTGATCAACCATGTCTAATGAGAATCATGTTGTGGACAGACAGAAGGCAAACACAAAATAGATAATGAGCAAAGAAGTGTCGGCAACAGCACTAATTATGGAACAAACCTTGTAGCAACTGATAATGTAATAACTGCCGATAATGTAATAGCTCTAATAATGTAATAACTTTTAAAAATAAAAAATAAAATGGACAATAATGTAATAAATATGCTGAATGAATAACGTAATAACTTTTATAATTACATAATTATTACATTATAAAGTGGGTAAAATGTAATAACTTAAACCAATAATGTACATAACAACATAAAATCACTCTCTTTCTTTTTAAAGGGATACTTCAGGATTTTGGCAAGGAGACCCTATCTACTTTCCCAGAATAGGGTGAACTCATGGATACCATTTTTATGTCTCTGTGTCCAGTATAAAGGAAGTTAGAGGTGGTTTCACAAGCCTATGCTAACTAGCGTTAGCGCAATGACTGGAAGTATATCTGCTAGCGATTAGGAATGTAAAATGTGTCCCCCAATTCTCGGCAGGAAGAAAAAAAATTGTGCCGGTTAAAATGGGTCAGATCTTTTGAGCTGTTTGTGGAACAAGCAGTTTTTCTTTATTTTTACTATTTTCTACATTGTAGAATAATAGTGAAGACATCAAAACTATGAAATAACACATATGGAATCATGAAGTAACCAAAAAAGTGCCTTGATGACAGCTTGGCACACTATTGGCATTCTCTCAACCAGCTTCATGAGGTAGTCACCTGGAATGCATTTCAATTAACAGGTGTGCCTTGTTAAAAGTTAGTTTGTGGAATTTCTTCCCGTCTTAATACGTTTGAGCCAATCGGCGTGTTGTGACAAGGAAGGGTTGGTGTACAGAAGATGGCCCTATTTGGTAAAAGACCAAGTCCATATTATGGCAAGAACAGCTCAAATAAGCAAAGAGAAACAACAGTCCATCATTACTTTAAGACATGAAGGTGTCAGATCCTGATCGGTTTTTAACCTGTCTTTGTGCTTGTCTCCACCCCCCTCCAGGTATCGCCAATCTTCCCCATTATCCCCTGTGTTCTCTGTTTGTCTGTTGCCAATTCGTCTTGTCTTTCCCATCTTCCTATCTGTTTCCTAGTTTCCCCGGTTCTGACCATTCTGCCTGCCCTGACCCCAAGCCTGCCTGACGTTCTGTACCTGTCTGACTCTGACCCGATTACGAACCCCTGCCTGCCCTTGACCTGTCTTATGCCTGACCCCTGTTTGGTCAATAAACATCTGTGATTCTAGCTGTCTGCATCTGGGTCTTATCCTGAGTTCTGATATTACGAACTGGTCATGACTGACACAGCAGACTCAGACCAGCTTCACAATGCTGACGCCACTTCACAATAACAGCACTTACAGTTGCCCAGGCAGCTTTAGCAGGGCAGAACATTGATGGACTGGAAAGGTGGCATCCTATGACGGTGCCACGTTGAAAGTCACTGAGCTCTTCAGAAAGGCCATTCTACTGCCAATGTTTGTCTATGGAGATGACACAATCTCAATTTAATCCATTTTAAATTCAGGCTGTAACACAACAAAATGTGGAATAAGTCAAGGGGTGTGAATACTTTCTGAAGGCACTGTATGGTGCTGTATCAGGATTCAAAAGTAATTGGGAGAATACTGAAATAATGGCCATTTCTAATTATGCCTTTTCAAACTCGGAAAGCAGATTTCAGTGGAAATGGACAAAGACATATGAAATACCTGGGTCTGTTGTTACAATGCAGTTTGAAGGAGGGCTATAAAATCAACTACTCTCCTTTACGCAATAAGATTGAGTCCGATGTTCAGAGACGGAGAAGTCTCCCTATTTCTATGTTAGGTTAGGTAGGGTCAGCATAATCCAAATTCATATATTACCACGGTTGATGTATTTATTCCAAGACTTACCAGTTTCGATTCCATCCAACTTCTTTAAGAAAATAAATAGCCTACTCTCCAACTTAACTTGGAATGCAAATACCTCATGATTCAAATTACATGGTTTACACTTACCTTATAAAGCTGGAGGTCTTGGACTACCTCACATGAGAATGTTTTACTGTGCCGCACAACTGGGTTCACTTAAACAATGGACAGCAGACTATCCTCGCGCTCGGAGGAGTATTGAAGCCATAAATGTTATACTATATGATTTATATATATTCACTATTTCTGGTCCAAGGCTATAAAGACTTAAACAGACAGAATGGAAGAAACCCATGCCGCCAGGCACCACTATTTCCTCTCAGAACAGCCTCAATTTGTCGGGCCATGGACTCTAAAAGGTGTTGAAAGCGTTCCACAGGGATGCAGGCCCATGTTCACTTCAATGCTTTCCACAGTTGTGTCAAGTTGGCTGGATGTCCTTTGGGTGGTGGATCATTCTTGAAACACACAGGAAACTGTTGAGTGTGAAAAACCCGGCAGCATTGCAGTTCTTGACACAAACCGGTGCGCCTGGCTTACCTATTCACCATCTGAATGGCTCACATACACAATCCATGCCTCAATTGTCTGAAAAATCCTTCTTTAACCTGTCTCCTCCCCTTCATCTACACTGATTGAAGTGGATTTAACAAGTGACATCAATAAGGGATCATAGCTTTCACATGGTTTTACCTGGTCAGACTATGTCATGGAAAGAGCAGGTGTCCTTAATGTTTGTACACTCAGTGTATATGTGTATTGAAAGGGGAGGCTACTGTGTATATTGGGCATGTTGTGGTGTGTAACGGGTGTGATGTTTCAGTTTGTTTGTGTTTATAAATAAAAAACAAATATCAAAGAAAATACAAAATATAAATAAGTAAATGGAAATGTGGGAATGGGTCATTTCAAAATTGAGAGTCATTTTGCCTGAAGGTTTTGATATCCTTTCATCATGATCCATTAGGCCTACACATCATTGCACAACAAGCTGCTTAATACTAATATAGATTATACTTTTCTTTCTTCAAACATGCATACAACAAATAAAAATAACTAAAGTCAAAAAATGTTGAATTCAAATAAAAAATCAAATCAAAATCAAATCAAATGTATTGGTCACATACTCGTGGTTAGCAGATGTTATTGCGGGTGTAGCGAAATGCTTGTGCTTCTAGCTCCGACAGTGCAGTAATATCTAACAAGTAATATCAAACAGTTTCACAATATATACCCAAATACACATAAATCTAAGTAAGGAATGGATTGAGAATAAATACATATGTCAGGGTGGCATTGGACTAACATACAGTGGCATAGTAATCTTTATAGTATACAGTAAACACATAAGAGACTGGTGATGCAGTATGTAAACACGATTAAGTGACTAAGATACTGAGAATAGTATAGCGTACAGTTTATACATATGAGATGAGTAGTGCAGCATATTGAAACATTATTAAAGTGACTAGTGTTTCATTTCCTTAAAGTGGCCAGTGATTTCTAATCTATGTATAAAGGCATTAGTATCTGATGTGCTAGAGATGGCTGTTTAGCTGTCAGTGGCGTAGTATAGAGTACAATACAGTATATAATATGAGATGGGTAATGCAGTATGTAAACACAATTAGAGTGACTAAGATACTGTAGAATAGTGTAGAGTGCAGTTTATACATAGAGATATAAAGTGTTCTATTTCTTTAAAGTGGCCGGTGATTTCTAATCAGTGTCTGTAGGCAGCCACTTCTGGTGTGTTAGTGATGGCTGTTTAGCAGTCTGATGGCCTTGAGATAGAAGCTGTTTTTCAGTCTCTCGGTCCCAGCTTTGATGCACCTGTACTGACCTCACCTTCTGGATGATAGCAGGGTGAACAGGCAGTGGCTCGGGTGGTTGATGTCTTTGATGATCTTTTTGGCCTTCCTGTGGCATCGGGTGCTGTAGGTGTCCAGGACGGGAAGATTGCCCACAATCCTCTGAAAACAGAGCCAAGTGGCAAGAAAGGAAGTAGCAGAGATAGTAGAGCGTGGCCCTAAGAACGTTGCCAGCCAGTATGGCAATGGAACATTTAGAACAAACAACTGGGTCGCGTCCATAGATACAGAACAAAAAGACTGGACGACTGGGTCACGTCCATAGATACAGAACAAAAAGACTGGACGACTGGGTCACGTCCATAGATACAGAACAACAAGACTGGACGACTGGGTCACGTCCATAGATACAGAACAACAAGACTGGACGACTGGGTCGCGTCCATAGATACAGAACAACAAGACTGGACGACTGGGTCACGTCCATAGATACAGAACAACAAGACTGGACGACTGGGTCGCGTCCATAGATACAGAACAAAAAGACTGGACGACTGGGTCGCGTCCATAGATACAGAACAAAAAGACTGGACGACTGGGTCACGTCCATAGATACAGAACAACAAGACTGGACGACTGGGTCGCGTCCATAGATACAGAACAACAAGACTGGACGACTGGGTCACGTCCATAGATACAGAACAAAAAGACTGGACGACTGGGTCGCGTCTCTGGCAACCGAACCGATAGAACCAACGACCAGCCGGCTCGGGTAGCAACCCTAGATTTGTGTCACAACTACATATTGTGGAAGGATGAAATAGTATGAATAGAGTAATCAAAAAAACTTTTTTTATGAAAATATGTCAATCATTATTTTGGTAACCCGTTGTAAAAAAGTGATTCCTCGACATTGTCTCAGGGTTAACAACACCCCTGACAATGTCCTCCAAACACCGGCTTCTCTGGTATTTTCACTTAAATAATGCACGTTCTAGAATGCCCCTTCAAGCCAATCGGGAACAAGTTTTCAACAATGCCACATTATTAGCAGCTATTACATTATTGCCAATTATTACATTATCAGTTGCTACACACCTCCTTTCCCCAAACTAAAGGATTACAACACTGGCTCTGAGGCTACACTTCGACATTTTATATCATACAGTATATTTGTAATTCAGCGCTTGTATTCTAATAATTTGTTCAACTCAAAGTTTAGATATTGGCTTGTAAAATGTTGATGGATTATATGAGTTGATAATAAAAAATAATAAAATTCACCCTGACCACCTAACAACGACAACAACAACAACAACAACAACAACAACAACAACAACAACAACAACAGAAATGATGTGTCTTTCCTTTTGTCACGGAATGCTCTCCTCATAACAGGATTTTACTCATAAATGTAGATGTATAACCAGATTTACCATTCTGGACCTACAACATTATTACTACAACGCTAATCCCCCGAAGCAATGTGTGCAATAACAAACATGTCATAGAATTTCATTAACTGTCCCTACATATCAGTGTTTTTCCTATGCTTGCAAAAAGTATGCGGCCATGCTATTTCTTGTATTTGTAATACATTTCAAATGCCATCTTAAACTATCTGCTGTGACACAACAGGGGGATGCATGCTGCATGTTGATTTCAGTGTGGTCTGACCAGGGACCAGAAACGGGCCCGGGCTTTCTAACACACCGACCCATTTTATTCCCTCAAGGCACCCACACCGACCCATTTTCTCCCCCTTTTGGGACCCACATTAAGATAATTCTCCCCAAAACCCCAATTGAACCTTTATTTAACTAGGCAAGTCAGTTAAAAACAAATTCTTATTTACAATGACGGCCTACCTACAGGGTCAGCGCCTGGAGCAAATTAGGTTTAAGTGCCTTGCTCAAGGACACATAAACAAGTTTATCACCTTGTTGGCTCGGGTATTCGAACCAGTGATCTTTCAGTTACTGGCCCAACACTCTAACCGCTAGGCTACCTGCCAACCCTATTCTTTTTTTAAGACTGTTCCACTGGACTAAAGATGGACCAGCCCATCTGGCATTTGCCCAAACTGCCCTAATGCCAGTCCATTTCTGGGTCTGATATAATGGGAGGAGAGACCCCCAAAAGGCTGAGTGTTAGTACTGGAACAGGTGTTATTTCATTGGATATCAACATTACAGGTGTCGTTTAGGGAGATGTGGAAAAGAATACCATTAAACAGCATCCCTAATCAAATGAGCAATGAAGCAAGGGTAGGATAATCAAACATGAACTCAATTAAACCTCAAACGGGAGAAGAAAAAAACATGGAAATATTATATTTCACAGTCCGCACAACCTGTACAAACTATTTACTTTATTTCAGGTTATTAGGAAAAGGTATGTTAAATTATTATTGACACAATGTCACCAAGATGTATTTATAGGCCAAGGCTGAGGATCCAACTTTTCTGGATCCCTCTTCCCGACAGCAGTCCCGAAGCTTCTGCGCATGTGAATGATTCTCCGCGCACTTTATTGCTCCACTCGTAGAGGACATGCTACTCGGATAATAAAGTTATATCAAAGCTGAATCAATGTCTGCAAGATCACATAATGATAGTATTTGACATAACAGAACCAAACGTAATAGCAGCATAGTGAGTGCATTGCAACCAACAGGCAGAATGTTTTTTTAAATGCCACTAAAGGGAGATTACATGCACTTGCGTGTTAAAGCTAACTTGCTTGCAACCAAAAGCCCACAATAATAAACTTGATCTCTTAGTGGGCGAGGTCGTTTTGCATGGCCTGGTGCCCCGATAGGGTGGAAAGGTTACTAAAGGACCAATGGAATGGTCTAAAATGTGGAAACCCCGGGCCATGTAAAACGAACTTGCCCCATGTTACCGTGTCAAGTGATTATGATACCAGACGGCTGCGTCTAGGTTCTCTACTCCCGCCCCCAATGAAATATCAACCTATCAGGATCATTGGAAACGATAAGGCTGATGAATGTAAAAAAAAATATAGATATATATATATATATACTTTGGATTATAAGAATATAGACGTTTCACCTTAAATGGCAAAATAATATAATATATGCCATTTTAAATAACTTTATTAGCCTACATTTTTATTTGATAAATCTAAACTTTGATTATATAACCCAATCATGATTGACTTTATTTAGTTAGTTAAAATATGAACAGTGCAGGGCTATTTTACCCCTGATCTTGATAAGAAATTAACATACCAGACAATTTTTATTTTAAAGACAGTTGTATTTAATGGATTCTATAAATTCTATAAACCAATAAAATAACAAGAGTAATCTTACACCAACTTTAGTTTTCCATTCATACGTGTCAGGTTTAAATAGAGGTCTGCAGATAATCGGGTAGCCATCGGCCCATCAATGTTTGCAATAGGGCCCAGTATAATGTTTGGCACACTCAGTCTCTTTTCATCATTCATAATGGCCCTGTCGGGAAAATGTTCTCTTCCTTGCTATTTCAAAGAAACAACACTCTCAAGTACAGCTACCAGCAGTCGTTCCTTGTCATCTTCACACAGACACACTTGGGAAAGCTGTACTTGAGAGTTGACAGGTATATTTTTACATATGACTAGATCACCATTCATAATAACCATGCTTTTCATCCCTTTTCTCAGGAACATTGTGCAGTTCAGGGCAACCATTTAAATTAATTACATTTCCCTGCTGATCATGGTTTTTTTTATGGTAAATGTTTTAAATCAACTTTGTCTTCTTTCATTTCTAATCATAACAAATACGTTTCCATCCATTAACCAAATTATATGGCTTTTCCCTTTTATCCTATATAATAGCAGGCCTTTCTAGGGGGAGAAACATCACTAACATAGACAGGAGTATGGAAAATGTCTGAATTCGTAACATTTCCTTTTAGAAAGGAGGAAATCATGTGGTACACCTGAGCTCACCCAGCGGGCAAAATTGGTTGCATCCTTTTTTGATGTTATGGTCATATTCTATGGTTGTAAATAAATGCTTTTCAAGCAATGTCTATATCTGTTTGTAATCAGACCACAACAACCAGAATATGTTATCTTTCCTACAAGTTTTTTATACTGTTGTGAAATAAACGTCTAAACCTATAGCTTGTAACAGAGACCAGTTGAAAATCATTAGGATGTCACATGCCAAATGTTTGCCCATAAGGCAATGTTTGGATCTGGTATTTTGTGGGCTTTTTAAACTCCAAAGCGATATTTGGAAATATATTTTCCATCCATGCGCAAGGGCACCCATGCAGTGCTTGCAACCAGGAGACCGCTGTAACAGCCATCTGCTTAATGGATATAACCAACCAGGCTCCACATTGTTCAACCTCACTGGAATGATGAAATAACCGAGTCATTTTACTGGGCCAACCTGCCAACCAATGGCATTCCAGTCCACACTGAAGCCTCACACAAGGAACCACGCATGAAACACTCAACCTACTCCTGCCAATAGAAACTTGTGACTTTCCCTTCACCACATTAGTCCACCATCAACTATTTAAGGATGTTGTGGGAAGAGTAGTAATGATTTAGCAATGATATTATAAAAGTTATAAATATTAATTGCTTATTTAAGTTATTAGTTGACCTTGCTCTAGTCCTTATAGATATGATATTGATCATCCCGTGGATTTTATTTGAAATCTATATGTTGTTTTATTTTGTTGGTATATTATTGAGCTGTGCCCTTTAAAATTACCTGTCTCTTACAGATCCGTGCCTGGTAATTATCTTCTCCTGCAGACTGGAATGAATCCCAAATGACACTCTATTACCTAAATAGGGCTTTATGGGCTCTGGTCAAAAGTAGTACCCTGTATAGGGAATAGGGTACCATCTGGGACACAGCCTGGCATGGCTGCGGGAAGATGTTTATGGGTGGGGGTGTTTATCTTAGAGAACAGTTAGGGGGTGCTGAGATAAATTGCTCTGCCCAGACATCCTGCATTATTGACCATGTAAGAATTGGCTGCTTCTCAAAGCAATTTAGTTGACAGTGCTATATTATGATGGTAACATTCAATTCAACAAATCCTCAAGCTTCATTACAGGGTAAAAGTGATAAACTGTAGCCTACCACAGGGGCCTACCACAGGGGCCTACCACAGGGGCCTACCACAGGGGCCTACCACAGGGGCCTACCACAGGGGCCTACCACAGGGGCCTACCACAGGGGCGGACTGAACCAGCTCAATAGCAGGCCGAAGTGAGTCATATCTTAAAATAGTCAGCATTTTCATCCAAATTCAAACCATAGAAGACTGTCCTACCTTACATGGTCAGCAGGCAGCACAGCAAACCCCCATCACTGTCAAGGGCCAACAGGATCTCTTTCTCTGTAGCCGTCAACATGAACCCCTCCAAGTGGTGTTGGGACATAGTGCTTCTCAGTCTGTTCTTTACAAACTTCAGAGTAGAGAAACTCCTTTCACACTTGCCACTTGAGTAACAGACAGAGTGAGGAGGAATATTTAAGTGTGATATTTTTGATCCCATGTATGCTGCTGCACCTGTTACCTCTGGAACCTGTTGTACTCGACCCTGCCAAAGGCACATCGTCTTCGGGCTGACCGATTTGAGAACAAGAAGCATCTCCCTAGCTATACCTATTGGCAGAGCCAGCCAAGGCCTATGGAACATGTCTGGCTCGAGAGACCGTTTCTCTCTTGATTTCTCCACACCATCTTTTCTTTTCCTCTCCATTATGACAACACAAGGCTACTCAGAATAGTTATTTGGAAAACATGAGGAAGACACGGAAGATGGAACGAATATGAAAAAAACAAATCTTAGGCTATTGATCCATCCAAGAGAGTGGACGTCGTGCACACCCTTGAAAAGTGTTAATTTAACACCAGGCTTGTTCATTTTAACACTCGTCCAGTGTTTATATAGGTCCACTCTCATCCGTTTTAATTTAACACTTTTTGTAGTGTTAATATTGAAACACTCTGAGTGTTAAGATATCACACTACAGGTGTTGTTCAAATGACCCATGGGAGTGTTTTTTCAACACCCTCAGTATTAAGAAGCAACACCTTTCAGTGTTGAGGATCAACTCTAGAAAATGCATCCTGTAGCTGAATTGACACCAGGAAGTGTCTGGTTCACATCACAGTCATAAATCCAGGAAGTGTCTGGTTCACATCCCACTCATAAATCCAGGAAGTGTCTGGTTCACATCACAGTCATAAATCCAGGAAGTGTCTGGTTCACATCCCACTCATAAATCCAGGAAGTGTCTGGTTCACATCCCACTCATAAATCAAGCCTGCAAGTTGTAGGGTAGTTAAACAGGAGAAATAAAGGATTCCTTGCAAGAGTAGTGACTCTGCTTTGTTTCATTTATTTAGGCCAGTGGATCACAGGCACATCACAGTGAAATCAGTGAAATCAGTGGATCAGTGAAATCAGTGGATCACAGGCACATCACAGTGAAATCAGTGCTTCACAGGCACATTGAAATGAAATCAGTGCTTCACAGGCACATCACAGTGAAATCAGTGCTTCACAGGCACATCACAGTGAAATCAGTGCTTCACAGGCACATCACAGTGAAATCAGTGCTTCACAGGCACATCACAGTGAAATCAGTGCTTCACAGACACATCACAGTGAAATCAGTGCTTCACAGGCACATCACAGTGAAATCAGTGCTTCACAGGCACATCACAGTGAAATCAGTGCATCACAGGCACATCACAGTGAAATCAGTGCATCAGTGAAATCAGTGGATCACAGGCACATCACAGTGAAATCAGTGCATCAGTGAAATCAGTGGATCACAGGCACATTGAAATAAAATCAGTGCATCCCAGGCACATTGAAATAAAATCAGTGCATCACAGGCACATTGAAATAAAATCAGTGCATTACAGGCACATCACAGTGAAATCAGTGCTTATAACATTTCAGATCAACTTTGACAACACATTTGTCATCAACACCATTGATTTTTGTCTTTTGCATGCTGGGTAATGTATCATAAAGTGTTGTTTGTGTTTCAACATCACCCAAAATCAAGGGAACGTTTCTCACAAGACTGTCAGGCTCTGGCCATAGAGAAGCCTATTTGCTTCTCTATGTAGCTATGGTCAGAGTCTGACAGTGTCTTTCTTTTCTGTTTCTGTGTGGGGTTTGGGTTGGATCCCTAATTAGAGGCAGCTGCACCGCATTGTCTCTAATTAGGGATCCTATATATGTTGAGTCTGTCCTTCACTCTGGTGTGGGTCGTTGTCGATATATGTCGCAAGTCACGGTGAGAGTTAAGTGTGCTTTTGGTTACGTTTAAAATATCGTGTTTTGTTGTAACGTAACGTTTGAATTTCGTGTTTTGGTTTCGTTTAGTAGTTCGTCATTTTTGTGTTTGTTATACATAGTATTACTTTGAGCGATACATAGTATAAAATAAAGAAAAGATGTCAAACTACTATAATCCCTGAGCTGCGTCTTGGTCTCTCCAAACACCCATCCGTGACAAAGACACAGATTTTGAATTGAATTAAGTGCTATGCTGTTTCCACTGTTCTCTAGGTTGACTTTAGTTGGACTGTTTTTGCGCTCCAAGTACCCAATAGTCATACGAGTAGATTCTAGGGAGAAGCGCACGTTCGGGAGAAAAAAAATTCACAGACATATTCAAACAACTATTTTAACTCAAACTGAGCCACGCCTTCAATAATGTCATGCATTATGTCCACAGAAAAATTACTACAAACAAGGAAGTGCTGCAAACTGTTTAGTTTAGAATTTGTCTTTACACCATACACAGATGCGAGCTGTGGGTCTGATTGCAACTGATTCAAATGCATTTCAAATTGATCTTTACCACGCAAGACAATCTTAGGATCATCCTCACTGTAAACCGTCTGAGCATTAGACTTTTCCATCAAACAGAACCGGCAAAAGTCATGACCACTGAAGGATTCTGTGAAACCAAGGACTGAATGCAACCCCAAATTGTCTCCAGTTATTTGGCAGATAGTGCCATAAACTATCAGTTGTAAAAGGCACATTTACACCATCACGCTCTAAAATGGCATCAAAGCCATATTTATTTAGATCTTGATAATGAAATAATAGCACTAAATGAACATTAATCACAGCAGAATTCAACTTGGTTGGCAGATTGCTGAGGACAAAATAAATGGTGCCTATCTTGTGAAGACCACGCTTGGATCCAAGCTGGTTGGCAGTTTCAAAGTCATCATAGTACAATTTGATCTGTAAAGCATTTCTATGTTTTGAGAACAAGGGATGAGTCTTAATAAGTGTCTTCCACAGATGTATCCCTAGATGCATTTTCCAATAACGTTTTCAACGTTCTTAATACTATCCTTTACAGCAGATGAAGAGGGTATAGCCATAGGCATAACTGACATAACATCTTGTTTAATTTGGGAGTGCAACCCAGTAGTAGGTTTTTCTAAATCATACACTACTGTTGACACAACCCTATTTGCAACACCACTAGCTTGCAACTTGACTCTGTCCATTCTTCTCAAAACAATCACTTTGAGTTTTATCATGTGGGACACCAATGTCGCCACCTATTTGTGGAGCTTCTGACTGGACTGGAGAATTAGTAACACGAGAGGGCCCTTCTAAGCTTAATGCATCAACTACTTGACCAATATCCTTATGAATACTATTTAAATGTTTTCTGATTTTGAAAACTGCCGTCTATGTTGAGTACAGACCAATATAAACTTGGTGGTGGGATAGAAGCTATGCTCAATTCTCAAATGAGATATCAATGACTGGCTGTTTCTGTGCAACGGTTGACAACAAAAGCACTGTAACATACATTTATCTAGTTAAGAAGTTTTGTCCTCAACTCTGCCTACATCAATGTTGTAGATGGTTGTCTGTACAAATGTGTAGAAGTTGACAAGAGCATCATCATACGTCAGGTTAGGGACAAAGGGGGCTTTGAACAGTTCACCAAACGCACACAGACCACTAGTTGCCTGGCAGGGAACAAGCCTCTTGTCCACCACGACGTAGTAGTTGTCAATCTTGCTCTGTCTCCTTCCGACGGCAAGGAGGTATGGCTGTCGACCATGGCTCCCAACAAGATGGTCTTCAATGCTGCAGAATGAATGCAACACATAAAGGGTCTTTTTAAGTCACTCTCCACATGTTAAGACAATGAAGAGACAACCCAAGAAAGAAATTACACAAGAATTACTGTATCATCTTACCTGCCCTCAGCATCACTGGCACTAATCTTGGTCCTCTTCCCTCCTGCCGGTGGTTGGAGGAGATGAAGCAGCAAGGAGAACATATCGTTGTCCCAGTCTAAGGGCAAGAAAAGGCAAACACCCCAAATCACATAAAACAATATCGCTGAGTTTGAAACATTGCACTACCCACGAGAGAATCCACTTACTGGTTTCGCTGTCATTCTCTGGCAGTGTTTGTGCAGACTTCAGGAGGCGACGCAAATCAATGGTCGTAGTCAGGGATTTCGCCAGTTTGATAACTTTAGGCTTCAATACAGTGTCCCACTTTTCAAGGAGCTTAGAGGATGTTTCATTGTCGAACATCAGCAAAAAGTCCTGATTCACCTAAAACAAAGTGGATCAACTCAACTTCATGACCAACACAAAATCATGTTCTCAATCAGACAAATAGCCTATAGTTCTGATTCCAAGACATACTACATCACTCATCAATCCTTTGATGACCAGAAACCTGGGAAAGACTGTGGACATCTGTGCTTCTGTCTGGACTATAAACTAGCTCATGGCGATACTGGAACACCTTTGTTTTTCATTTGCAGAGTGGACAAGGAATTATATGACCTCCTTGCAAGCATCACCAACAAGCTGGTGGTCCAGGTCAGTCTTCCTCCTATTGTTTGGGACTCCTGATTGGGGTTTGATACTCTTCTTGATGGGTCAACAGGAGGTCTTCCTTGATACCATAATTCAGATATCCTTTGCCCGTGTCAGGATCATAGAAGTGTTCCTTAGATGTGGGAAAAGGTGACCAACATGGTAGTCGAATGTTTTTTGTTTTTTTTACTTGATTCTATGACTGTTTGATTCCCCTTTCAGTCCACAGAACACGTGTCAAAATATTAAAGCAAGCATGCTCTACCAGCACTAACATAGCCTTTGGCGAAAAATAATCTCTCAACGAAGGAAAAAGGGTCACAATTCCAAGAGCACAACGTTCTCTCTATTGATGAGTGGGAAGCCTCCTGCTCAAAAACACTAAAGCATACACACCCCAAATATGTTTAACCAACGTTTTGTTGATGAAGGTACTGCATCTTTCTACAGTCTCAGTGATGACAAATAACATTCATGTATAGTTTGATTGTTTTGATGCATTGTTTGTGGCCAGATTGACTAATGATAAGCTTACCCATGCATCTCTTTCATGTGGCTCACTAAAATGACAATCATCCCTCTCCTGGTTCTGCGCTCCAATGTTTTGGTTGTCTGGTACTCTTCTAACACGTCTTGCCCACAAAGGTCTGCTAGTCAGGGCATCTTCAACATCTCTTAAGACGAGAGAAAAGTTCAACAATTATCAGATCACACTAATGTGACATTATTCAAAACTATTATTCAAAACTATTATTCAAAACTATTATTCAAAACTATTATTCAAAACTATTTCAGTATAAAGACTGAGATTGTTGTTATACTGTATATTGTAACACAAATGCAAAAATGTTAGTTTCATATTTCAACATGACTCAATACATGTCAAACAGCATCCTGTAAGCACACATACAGTACAAATGCAAGCATACAGTAAATATATTTTGCATATGCAAAGGAAGAAACAGAGGCCTATTTGTACTACAGTACTGTATGTTAGATCAATTGTAGGGTATAGATAAAGAAACTGTCAAAATACAGTAAAATCATGAGTCAAGAAACAAATACTCCATTGTGAAAACAAAATCAGTGATGTCTGTTGTTTTGGTCCGGTCACAGATTTTCATCAACATCACAGGCAAGACACCGGGGAAATAACTTCTGGTATGAAGCATCCACCCCTGACAGGACTCTGGAATGTCACCACAGGCCTCCTCCATTGCCTGGAGAATGGCCATACGTTGATGGGGTTTGCGATCATACACCTTCCACCCCCATACTGAAAACAACTCCTCAGTGGGTTTGAGAAATGGGGATCATGGTGGGAGATAGAGAGCAGTAAACCTGGGATGGTCATGGAAGCAGTTGCGGACCTGAGCAGCCCGATGGAAACGCACGTTGTCCCAAATCAGAACATACATTTGCTTCTCAGGATCACCTGGTTCTCTCTGCTCTGGCTGAAAAAGATTGTCATGTAGTCGGCTCTGGCCCTTTTTGTACAGAGCCCCGGTGTTACCAGCCCATTCCAGCCTGCTGTCCATATGGACTCCCAGGAACTTGTATGAACCAACCATTTCCACATCCATCCACTGTATAGGGACTGCAGTCGGTTTGGCCTTGGTTCTCCTGAAGTCCACAAACATCTCCTTTGTTTTGCTAATGTTGAGCTGAAGGTGGTTCTGCTCACACCACAACACAGTCACTGATTGTGCTCCTGTACTCCTCCTCCTGCCCACCCCTGATGCACCCTACCTCCACCTCTCTCTGCCAAGTTTGCTTCCATTGTTCTCCAAACACAGGAGTACTCCCCTGTGGCCTTTTTATCCATACCAAAGGTATGGATTAGTGTTTGAACATGAAGAGAGATGGTGATCAATTGGTAATTGAGCTTAGCTTGTTGAACAGTGTTGCTTTTCATTTGCACTCAATATATTTTAGTTGTGAAGGTTGTGCCAAAGGTAGAGAATTATGTGTTGTGTTTTGCCAAATGTTTGTTATAGAATTGCAATCTGAGTGTGAACCCAAACATGTGCCAGTAGTATTGCAGATTTGGTGTATGGTTCTACTAAATGAGTTACCAGTTTAAAAAAATAAGAACACGAGATGTAAGTAACACATGATCAGTTCCAGTACCATATTTACAATGTGCAGGGATACTGGAGTGATAGAGGTAGATATGTATAGAGTCAGTATTAAAGTGTGTGCTTGACTAGGTGGTGATTAGGCATCAGGATGTATGATCAACAGCAGCAGAATATATGATGATTGTATGTAAGTGTGTGCGTGTGTGTAGAGCCAGTATAATTTGTTTTTTATTTCACCTTTATTTAACCAGGTAAGTCAGTTGAGAACAAGTTCTCATTTACAACTGCGACCTGGCCAAGACAAAGCAAAGCAGTGCGACAAAAAACAACAACACAGAGTTACACAGTAAACAAACATACAGTCAATAACACAATAGAAAATCTATATACAGAGTGCAAATGTAGTGCAAAATGCAGTAAGGTTAGGAGGTAGGGCAATAAATAGACCATAGTGGTGAAATAAATTACAGATTAGCATTAACACTGGAATGAAGGATGTGCAAATTATGATGTGCAAATAGAGATACTGGAGTGCAAGATTAGCGAAAATAATAAAAATAAATATGGGGATGAGGTAGTAGTGTGGGCTATTTACAGAAGGGCTATATACAGGTGCAGTGATCAATAAGCAGCTTTGACAGCTGATGCTTAAAGTTATTGAGGGAGATAGGAACCTCTAGCTTCAAGGATTTTTGCAATTCGTTCCAGTCATTGGCAGCAGAGAACTGGAAGGAATGGCGGCCAAAGGAGGTGTTGGCTTTGGGGTTGACCAGTGAGATATAAATGTGTGTGTGTGTGTGTGTGTGTGTTGGGGTGTCAGTGTGTGTGAGTGTGTAGAGTCCTATGATTGTGCATAGAGACAAAAATACAAACTCTTAATAAAAAATCTAAACAAAATCTAATACAAGGGTCAACTCAGTCTGTGTTGCCATTTTGTTAGCTATTTAGCAGTCTTGTGGCTTGGGGATAGAAGCTGTTCGGGAGCCTGTTGGTGTCAGACTTAACAATTTTCCGGGCCTTCCTTTCACACCGCCTGATATAGAGGTCCTGGATGGCAGGGAGCTCGGCCCCAGTGATGTACTGGGCTGTCTGCACCACTCTCTGTAGTGCCATGTGATAATGGGTGGTGCTGTTGCCATACCAAGCAGTGATGCAGTCAGTCATGATTTCAATAGTGCAGCTGTAGAACTTTTTAAGGATTTGAGGACCAGCGCAGGGTTTGGTAATGTTCTCTAGTTGCGTCGTGATTGGCTCAGTATTCAAGGTGCACAACAAGTCCAAAAATGGATTGTATGCTGCTGCATAAATTATTTAATATGCCAGAGAGATATGTGTACTTAGCTAAGAAAGTAATACTAACTGTATGTTGTGTAGTAAGCAGTTAGTAGCCCATGTGCCTCACACTAATAATTTGGTCCCTTTCCTCGCTCATCATTTTGTCTACTTTAACATGTCAGCTATGTTTTTTTAAAGGCAGTAAATGAGGCAGAAGGAACTGTTTCGCTGCCAGACAAGGCTCTGCTGATAGACAGGTGTAGCAGTGGTAAGGTGTTGGGACTGCTGTTGGGACCTGTAGGCCTTAAGTGTGCGGGCACCATTTGTCACCATTATAGTGCAACTAATATATTGTTTAGTGTTGTGTTCCGTAGTGGGTTTGCTGGCATGCATCTCCCACACATTTCTGGGGGTTTGCCCCACCAAGATTTACATTCTAAAATCACCACTGTTGAGGACCCATGCCAAACCTTTTTAACCTCCTGAGATTGTATCTGATCTATAGCACACATCACATCCAGCACAGGCTACAAGTATAGTCTCCTGAACATGCAAAATAGGTAAAGGCCAATATACTCACTTCTTCGATGATACCTATGTATGTGAATTAATTCATTCATGAGGTCTCATTGCATGAAATTAGGCTACATTGTGCACGGGGACTCAGAATCTGCCTGTCAAAGTGCCACTCATCCGGTGATCAAACAATGTCCCTCTGACAGCTCGCACACACTCTTATCCATCTATTCAGGGTCCTCATAGCATGCCTATCATCAGTATTAAACCATGAAACACTATGACTTGTTAGGGTAAAGAAAAGCAGCTCACTACATCGAGGTTGATGTCTAAATTATCTGATCACGAAACGTTTTGTCCTTATCTTATTAACCATCTTTGTATATCTGGAGGCGTGGCTGCCCTTTCTTTCATTTGTGTCGATTGGCTTATCTGTAAACTGCAGAGCCAACGATGACGACCACAGAACACAGAGAGGAAAATGCTGAGTGCCTTTCAGAGTTCTTCAAGGGCAGTAATCTTAGCAAGACACTGCATAACACCTAGGTCACCCTGCAGAGACTCAACTAATCATGTTCCTGCTGCACTGTGACATTCCCTCCATCCCAAATGGCACGGTATTCCCTATAAAGTGCACTACTTTTGACCAGAGCGGGCCATTTGGGATGAACTGAGTTCACTTGTGTTCTTTTTTTTCCAGGGGTAATAGAACACAGAAGTTAGAAACATCTGGTACAAAAATGTTAGAGTAAGACCTATGACCCCAAAGTCATGTCTAAGGCAGGTTCTTTTTTTTCTTACTCTCATGTCGTCCTGGAAATAAAAGCTGCACACTTTGCTATAGTGAAAATGTTTTATACAGCTGGCACTAGTATTGATTTGAACAGATTAATACAATCTCAAATATGATATTCCGGGTAAAGTTATTTATTTTGATTTAATCATCAGTCGATTTCAGTCTGTCCATGGTAATATATTGTGTATTCATACAATACGCCTAACTGGGGCCTAGTAGCCATATGAAACAATTCTTAATCGTTAGTACCAATAAACATGATCTCATTGTGATCGATCGGATCACATAGCCCAGTGTTGGTCGTAGTCGTCATGCTGGGATTGGCCGATTCCTATGGGAACACTTTCCATTTTCAGTGGGCTTACTGTATTTTGCATGTGGACTGGGTTGCTCAGTTGGCTCTGAGTTTCAGTGGTAGAAGTAGACTCACTTGATGGAGATGTAACAATGTTCATTCCTACAGGGAATTAGACAAGATTTCTACCTGCATTGAAATTGAACAGCCCTTAGATAATCATGTTACAAAACCCCAATAGCTTTTTTTTTTCAGAACTGCAAGAAATGTACTTTCCCCACCCCCATTATAACTCCACATATCAGAATGGATTTATAATTGAATATTACAGCTCAATAACACATAACCCTCATACTACTACTTCACTTGAAAAGAGACACTTGCTATAGTAGCAAAAGTGAACTTAAGTTATGTAATAAAATATCAAAATATGAAAGAGAAAATATCAAAATATGGATATATTAACGAACATTGCGTGTTCTCGAAAACTTAACATAATGCTTGATCTAGAGCCTGTGAGCCTATGATTACTTCATTAGGAAATATGATAGAATTGGTAATGCTGTCAGATCTATTGACTACATTTCTTTCTGCAACATTGTGAACCTTTCACCTCATCGAATAGGCCTACATGGAACTAATGTCATGGGTGTCCACTAGTGGATCATTTATTATTAATACAGAACATGAACCTTGTAAGTGTTCCATATAACATGAGCGTTGATTTTCGTTACACCCCTCCTTCATATAGTACATTCAGTGACAATATTTGAATGCATAGTCAAGCATAACATGTTATCTATGAATATGCATTTAGTTTTTTTTTTAAAGTGAGAGAGCAAGTAGCAAAACACTGACCCATGAATACACAACCAGAGAAAAATGCAATAGGCCTGAAATGTAAGGTGGTATACAAGACAAACGTATCACCACCGTTAACTACGGTCAAACACATTTCAATATTCTTTACCAATGTATTTATCAAACACATTTCAACACTTCCCAATGATAATTACACCTCATGGCCACCTGTCTTGATCCACATCTCTGGGGTTAGCCTGCCACCTACAGGCATAACAGGAGGATGTCTTTGTGTCCAAAGGAGAAAGGAAATGTCTGCTCATAGTTTTTCTGGAGAGCTTTTTGAATGAAGAATAGGATGTATGTTAAGTAACACAATGGGTGTCTTCAATTTACGTAAAGTAATGTTTTCCAAAATGGTTTACCTTTCTTGTTTCAATACAAAGAGGACTCCAGTGCATCGAGAGCCTCACCTCATACTTCACTGAGAGGAGTAGCAGTGGAAGGGTTGGATGGTTTTTTTAGACCGTTCAATGCGTTCCTGATATAGGTGCTATTGGAACTAACAAGCCTCTGACTGATGAAGCGTACTGTTTGTTCTTTGTGAGCTCTTGTACATTTGCACAAGAAAAGACAATATGCCATAAGTATAACTTGTATTTTCTTCCTATTATAAAACTACACTATACAGGGCATTCAGACAGTATTCAGACTCCTTGACTTTTTGTTATGTTACAGCCTTATTCTAAAATGTATTAAATTGATTACATTGTTTCCCGCTCAATCTACACACAATACCCCATAATGACAAAATAATGCTAATTCAGACTCTTTACTTTGCTGAAGCACCTTTGGCAGCGATTACAGCCTGGAGTCTTCTTGGGTATGACGCTACAAACTTGGCACACCTGTATTTGGGGAGTTTCTCCCATTCTTCTCTGCAGATCCTCTCAAGCTCTGTCAGGTTGGATGGGGAGCGTCGCTGCACAGCTATTTTCAGGTCTCTCCAGAGATGTTTGATCGGGTTCATGTCCGGGCTCTGGTTGGGCCACTCAAGGACATTCAGAGACTTGTCCCGAAGCCACTCCTGTGTTGTCTTGGCTGTGTGCTTAGGGTCGTTGTCCTGTTGGAAGGTGAACCGTCACCCCCAGTCTGAGGTCCTGAGCGCTCTGGAGCAGGTTTTCATCAAGGATCTCTCTGTACTTTGCTCCGTTCATCTTTCCTTCGATCCTGACTAGTCTCCAAGTCTCTGCCACTGAAAAACATCCCCACAGCATGATGCTGCCACCACCATGCTTCACTGTAGGGATGGTGCCAGGTTTCCTCCAGACGTGACGCTTGGCATTCAGGCCAAAGAGTTCAATCTTGGTTTCATCAGACCAGAGAATCTTGTTTCTCAAGGTCTGAGAGTCTTTAGGTGCCTTTTGGCAAACTCCAAGCAGGCTGTCATGTGCCTTTTACTGTGGAGTGGCTTCCATCTGGCCCCTCTACCATAAAGGCCTGATTGTGGGAGTTCTGCAGAGATGGTTGTCCTTCTGGAAGGTTCTCCCATATCCACAGAGGAACTCTGGAGCTCTGTCAGCGTGACCATCAGGTTCTTGATCACCTCCCTGACCAAGGCCCCTCACCCCCGATTGCTCAGTTTGAATCTTGGTAGTTCCAAACTTCTTCCATTTAAGAATGATGGAGGCCACTTTGTTCTTGAGGACCTTCAATGCTGCAGAAATGTTTTGGTACCCTTCCCCAGATCTGTGTCTTGACACAATCCTGACACTCTAATGTATTTGTCCTCTTGCTCAGTTGTGCGCCGGGGCCTCCCACTCCTCTTTCTATTTTGGTTAGAACCAGTTTGCGCTGTTCTGTGAAGGGAGTAATACACAGCGTTGTAAGAGATCTTCAGTTTATTGGCAATTTCTCGCATGGAACAGCCTTAATTTCTCAGAACAAGAATAGACTGACGAGTTTCAGAAGAAAGTTCTTTGTTTCTGGCCATTTTGAGCCTGTAATCGAACCCACAAATGCTGATGCTCCAGATACTCAACTAGTCTAAAGAAGGCCAGTTTTATTGCTTCTTTAATCAGCACAACAGTTTTCAGCTGTACTAACATAATTGCAAAAGGGTTTTCTAATGATCAATTATCCTTTTAAAATGATAAACTTGGATTAGCTAACACAACGTGCCATTGGAACACAGGAGTGATGGTTGCTGATAATGGGCCTCTGTACGCCTATGTAGTTTCCAGCTACAATAGTCATTTACAACATTAACAATGTCTACACTGTATTTCTGATCAATTTGATGTTATTTTAATGGACAAAATATTTGCTTTTCTTTCAAAAACAAGGACATTTTTAAGTGACCCCAAACTTTTGAACAGTAGTGTATATATATATATTTTTAATGGATATATCACATTTACATAAGTATTAAAACCTTCCCACTGGATGGGAAGACGGGTTTCCCAATTTCTACCTAGAGTTTTCAATTACTGTACTCAGCATGCTCTTTGGGTATTCGTCATTTCACATTCATAACAATTGTGATATGTTGTCTCACCTAGATATCTTAAAATTAATCAAATTGACCGTGTACACAGTTTTACAGATACTATCGCAGGTGCAGCGAAATGCTTATGTTTCTAGATCCAACAATATCTAGTGTCAGGCTTTCCCTGGTTCTGAACCCAAACGCAGATCGGATAAGGTAGGGGGTGAAAAAGGTGAGTATTTATTGATAACAATATAATAATGAGGATGGTTCAGCAGATGTGCAGACAGGGGAGTACAGATGATGGGGGGCTGAAGGTGTAGTTTAGTGTTCCACAGATGGTAGAGGGGTCCAGTAGCCAGGCAGGAGAGACGGGAATTCCAGGTGAACGTACTGAGGCAGAGAGAAGAAGAAGAAATCAGATGAGCAGGCAGACTGAGAATAACAAGGCAGACTGGAGATAGTAGAATAACTCTGGTCTGATGCAGCACAACATACGGAGTGTGACTAACGATCCGGCAGGTACTGGATGTCAGGTCTCGCCTTAAGTAGTGTTGTAATGATGATCAGGACCAGGTGTGATGGTTACTGACGAGGAACAGGTGAGAGCAGGCTCAGGTGATCCTGGAATTCCCGCCTTACACTCGTTGCCCAGCAACCGGAACAGGGCACGTTCAAGAACACAACACAAAACAGACACAGACAGACAGGAAAACAGGCTCACGGGGACGGGGTCGTGACAATCTAGCAATCCAATAAAAATACAAGAACTACTGTAAATCGATTAGTTATTTTCTAGGTCGGTTCGGTTTTGGTTTGATTATGATTAAATGCATTATGAAATAATGACATAATCATTGTTAAGCTTTTTAATGGAAATTCCAAAGCCAGAAATAGTGAACAACAAATTGCCAAAACATTGAAAATATTCCATTGTCTATGTCAGATCGACATTGGGTAGACATCAATAGGAAAATCAGAAATTACTATGAAATAATACAATATTTGTGTGTATTACTTAGTTTTCATTTGATTCCTTAAAGTCCTCATCTGTTCTCTGCTCAGGCAGTAGCAGCCAGACAATGTTATGTCTGTAATCCCTATACTGTTCTGTCTTTAGTCATCCTATTTAGCTAGGCTAGCTGCAGAGCTGGCTGACAAAATGATTTGACTATTTCTTCAAAGAAGATAAGGCATACTTTCACGAACTGTCCCTCTCTCTCGTCGTTATGTTGTGTACATTCCTCTCAGTGTATCTAACCTAACATAGCAGGCGTAAAAGTGTATCCACTTGCCTGAGACGAAAAACTGATGCAATGGATTTCGGTCCTTACTACTGAATAGTGTCTATTCCAGGTGTGGAGGAGTCAAAATAAGAATACTGGAAGAGATGGAGACCCACACACTGTCGAAAAAAGGAATACATCCTAAACTGAGGCTTGAATGCAAAATAAATATGTTTATTAAAACATCAGCGTGCCCAAAGAATCATGAAAGTGCACAAATGAAAGGAGAAAACAAAACACAAACGTTTCTGCCTCAGGCCATCATCAGTGTGAATCGTTGGCACACACACACACCTAGCTTCTATTCCTGGGATAATTGCATATGTCACATGATCACGCAAGAGAACACCTAAAACAAATCTATGAATCAGTACAATAGAATAGTAGGGTTTACCGTACACACAATGTCTAAGACTGAAGCACATTTGTACTGGTAAAACAGACTTTGAAAATGAGGCTATGAAAATGTATAGACAGTTTGAGGCCCGCTTATACTGTAAAGAATGGTTTGATTATGCTCTCACTAGAGTATGTACCATTGATAAGACATCAACCAGAAGGGATAAAGGTACCACTACATATTCTCCTTTGAGTGATGACATCGATAGAGTGATTTAATCCTGCTTGACAAAAGATCTCTTTTCACACTACAGTACCAGGGACCTGACCAAGGACTTCATTTGTTCGGGCTGACACTCATGTCCCCCTGAAAAGAAGTGACGGAAGACTGGACGAGGTGACTGGTTTCTACCCCTGCCGTAGTTGTGCGACATGTAGGGATTCCTGTTAAAAAGTGAGTGTATTGAGCAGCTCTGCCACTGGCAAACAATACACTGTCAAACAGTTCCTCACATGCAGCTCTTCTAACGTCATATACATGCAATAAGCAATACATGGGCAAAACCAGTAGACAGATAAGAACATATATTATATAGAACACAAGAGTGCTGCTCTTTTGCACGAGGCCGGTTACACTGTCTCCTCCATGTCCTTCTGTGCTACACAGCAGATACAACGTTCACGTAGGGCTGGTAATCTTGAACTTAGTCTTCTCCAGACAGATTCAGGTGGATGTTCTATTTAAAAAAACTCTCCACCAATCAGGTATGAATGAAGAATGGTTATTGAAGTGCTTTCTGTAACTGGTATATTGCCTCTTATTGGTGTTCAATTCTCCCATCGAGTGGTATCTCGAGCGGTCTACTCTTACAATCCTGTGTTTATTCTGAGGAAATCTTCAAATGTAAAAGCAATAATTGATGATATTTCTCTGTCCACATTTTGTATATAATCTAGATCATGCTATATTGTACTAGGTACTGAATCATACAATGTTTTGACAGTGTGCGAGTCTCCATCTCTTCCATTGTACAGTCGTGGCCAAAAGAATGACACAAGTATTGGTCTCCACAAAGTTTGCTGCCTCAGTGTTGATGATGGCAATTTGCATATACTCCAGAATGCCATGAAGAGTGATCAGATGAATTGCAATTAATTGCAAAGTCCCTCTTTGCCATGAAAATGAACTTAATACCCCAAAAAACATTTCCACTGCATTTCAGCCCTGCCACAAAAGGACCAGCTGCCATCATGTCAGTGATTGTCTCGTTAACAAAGGTGAGAGTGTTGACGAGGACCAGGATGGAGATCACTCTGTCATGCTGATCGAGTCAGAATAACAGACTGGAAGCTTTAAAAGGAGGGTGGTGCTTGAAATCAATGTTCTTCCTCTGTCAACCATGGTTACCTGCGAGGAAACACGTGCCGTCATCATTGCTTTGCATATTGCTGCTGGTAAGATTGCACCTAAATCAACCATTTATCGGATCATCAAGAACTTCAAGGAGAGAGGTTCAATTGTTGTGAAGAAGGCGTCAGGGCGCCCAAGAAAGTCCAGCGAGCACCAGGACCGTCTCCTAAAGTTGATTCAGCTGCGGGATCGGGGCACCACCAGTGCAGAGCTTGCTCAGGAATGGCAGCAGGCAGGTGTGAGTGCATCTGCACGCACAGTGAGGCGAAGACTTTTGGAGGATGGCCTGGTGTCAAGAAGGGCAGCAAAGAAGCCACTTCTCTCCAGGAAAAACATCAGGGACAGACTGATATTCTGCAAAAGGTACAGGGATTGGACTGCTGAGGACTGGGCTAGAGTCATTTTCTCTGATGAACCCCCTTTTCGATTGATTGTTTGGGCAATCCGGAAAACACCTTGTCCTAAGAAGACAAGGTGAGCGCTACCATCAGTCCTGTGTCATGCCAAAAGTAAAGCATCCTCAGACCATTCATGTGTGGGGTTGCTTCTCAGCCAAGGGAGTGGGCTCACTCACAATTGTTCCTAAGAACACAGCCATGAATAAAGAATGGTACCAACACATCCTCCGAGAGCAACTTCTCCCAACTATCCAAGAACAGTTTGGTGACGACCAATGCCTTTTCCAGCCTGATGGAGCACCTTGCCATAAGGCAAAAGTGATAACTAAGTGGCTCGGGGAACAAAACATCGACATTTTGTATCCTTGAACAGGAAACTCCCCAGACCTTCATCCCATTGAGAACTTGTGGTCATCCTCAAGAGGAGGGTGGACAAACAAAAACACACAACTTCTGACTAACTACAAGCATTGATTATGCAAGAATGGCCTTCCATCAGTCAGGATGTGGCCCAGACGTTAATTGACAGCATGCCTGGGCGGATTACAGAGGTCTTGAAAAAGAAGGGTCAACACTGTAAATATTGACTCTTTGCATAAACTGAATGTCATTGTCAATGAAAGCCTTTCACACTTATAATTATACTTCAGTGTACCATAGTAACTACTGACATCAAGATCTAAGAACACTGAAGCAGCAAACTTTGTGGAGACCAATACTTCGTCATACGTCATTCTCAAAACTTTTGGCCACGACTGTAGTTAATTACCAAGTTTCTGCCCTGAACTAGTTTGAATATTTGCTTAATGAAAACTCCCTTCAGCCCAGCGTCCCAAATAGTTTTTGAGTTGATTTCTCTCATGAATTATTACATTTTTCTCTAGAGAAATGACGTGTTGGTCTCCAAATTATTTTTGAATTGAACCAAAAATACGAACCTAATTGTTGCTTAATCGCTCAGCACTAGTGTCTGCTAAATGACTCAAATTAAAAAATTACCTTCCTGGAAGGCAGTGGCATGTATTCAAGGGAAACCAGGCTTCCCCCACAAACAAATCCACAAAATATAATTAAAGAAATATATAATAATGTAACTTTCGTCTCTCTGTGTTTCCTAATTTTCATTCAATTTTCAAGAGGCTGAATGTATCTCACAGGAGAAAGCATACGAGCGAGCAAAACAGCGCCCCTCTGTCTCTCTACGTGTCGGCCATCTATCTGTTACAGACTGGTACAAACGAGTATGACATTGTTGCCGCCCATAGCATTGAATGGAAGGGAAGCCAGCAAGCATTTGGTCTCCATTGACAAAAAAGTATAAAAAAGTTAGCCAATCAGCATTGAGCTAAACTGAGCAAAATCAACTGTGAATGGTGGCGGGAAAAAAATGTGTCAAGGGAAGCCAGCTTTTATTTGGCTTCTCTCCTATCAAGTCGCTTTGAGAGCATACGTCATTAACAGAACAACTTGAATTGTTGCATCTCGTTGGGTGGTTGTCTTCTAGCTAAAATTGTCCCTTTCTTAAATTATCCATGGATGGAGATAGGGATTTGGACTTGTGGTTTTAGTTAATTCTCCGTACTGGCCAATGATTATAACGGCGATTCTGATCAACCATTAATTCATACATTGTTGTAGCCCTGGACTGAGAGGATGGAAGTTCAATATGTAGCTAGATGTAGAAGGCTAACGACCCTGCCAAGCCGCACTGCTTCTTGACACACTGCTCACTTAACCCGGAAGCCAGCCGCACCAATGTGACGGAGGAACCGTACAACTGGCAACCGAAGTCAGCGTGCATGTGCCCGGCCCACCACAAGGAGTCACTAGAGCCCGATGGGACAAGGACATCCCGGCCGGCCAAACCCTCCCCTAACCAAGACGACGCTGGGCCAATTGTGCACCGCCTCATGGGTCTCCCGGTCACTGCCGGCTGCGACACAGCCTGGGATTGAACCCGGGTCTGTAGTGACAGATTTAGCACTGCTATGCGTCAGGTAGCCTAGTGGTTAGAGTGTTGGGCCCGTAACTGAAAGGTTGCGGGATTGAATCCCGGAGCTGACAAGGTAAAAATCTGTTGTTCTGCCCCTGAACAAGGCAGTTAACCCACTGTTCCTAGGTCATCATTGTAAATAAGAATTTGTTGTTAACTGACTTGCCTAATAAAATTAAAAAATATATTTATAAAATAAAAGAATGCAGTGCCTTAGACCACTGCACCACTCAGGAGGCAACATTAACTTGCTTAACCATGCTGTAGGTCATGTAACTGTCTGTTACATGCACTATGCGTCAAGGACATCAGGGAGGGGGGGGGTGCTTGGCTTCCCCAGTGATTTTAACCACGCACAGCTCTTGTAAAGCAGATTGACAAACCCTTGCCCTTTTTGCACACATTAAACATTTTTCCAGACATCTTGTTTTATGGGGCTGTGAGTCATCTACTGGTCTATCTCACCATTCAGATCTACCCTACAGCATTCTTGAAACATACACAAAAAAAATATTTTCATATGATTATACCAGTCATATGAACTGGGTTATTGGAGTACAGCTGCTGCAAGGACACACTACACTGCCATCTACAAGCTTACAAACCAATGCTGCCATCTCTTGCAACTTCTGGCTATATAACTATTCAATAAATTCAAGAAGAATGAAACAGTAGAAAACAGAGTTGTGTAATCTTTAAAGTCCTCCGACCACTAGGTGTCTCCGTTTTTATTATGGCCTTCACAACTTTTCATGAATAAACTCCAAATAACGTCTGATATTAGACATATTTAATTCGTTCGATCAATAAAAAAAAGGATTCTTTCGATACATATGACACAAAATGGTCTGTGAAACACTTAAAACAAGTAAATGTTGTATAAGCACGGCTTGTGTAATTGCCAGTGAGGAGGGAGGGAGGGAGGCTAGTCACAGCCGTGTCTGTAGAGCCAGGGAAAGACAAGAAGATGGCGGCGCTACGAGTGGTCGTGCTATCGGGGACTGGACGAGCCTTCCTATGCACGCCGAAAATGAAAATGGCCCCTCGGGTAATGATGACATGTCTATACTCTTAATGCTTTATTAGAGTTTGTTCGTTTAAAATAAAAATAAAAAGAGAATGAATGAACACTTTGAAAGCCACCCTCACATCTAGCCGGGTAGCTAGCTAGCTAACACAGACAAGGTCACTCGAGCAACGCTTACTTTACTCAGTTTGAGCTAGATAGCTACGTTATTCTGTACATAAAGCTAGATAACTACATTATTCTGTAAATAAAGCCCAGACGCCCATTTAGTATGATATGTTTGGTTTCGTATGGTATGTATCAGTGCTTGACATGGAAATGAACTCACCGGAGCTGAGTACCGGCACTTCTTGATCTCCTGTTCCTCTTATTGAATATTAACTAAAGTAGTGTGGAGCTCCTACACCTACATTAACGGTACTATTTCAGTCTTGGTCAAGCACTGGTGTGTATTAATTTGTGGATGTCCCATCACCCATTTTGTATGATGTTACGAGTTACAATTCATATCACATGTACTATATGTTATGAATTCTAGCTAGGTGGCTAGTGTTTGATCGGGTTCATGTCGGGCTCTGGCTGGGCCACTCAAGGACATGCAGAGACTTGTCCCGAAGCCACTCCTTGGCTGTGTGCTTAGGGTCGTTGTCCTGTTGGAAGGTGAACCGTCACCCCCAGTCTAAGGTCTTGATCGCTCTGGAGCAGGTTTTTTATCAAGGATCTCTCTGTACTTTGCTCCTTTCATCTTTCCCTCTATCCTGACTAGTCTCCCAGTCCCTGCAGCTGAAAAACATCCCCACAGCATGATGCTACCACCACCATGCTTCACTGTAGGGATGGTGCCAGGTTTCCTCCAGATGTAACGCTTGGCATTCAGGCCAAGGGTTCAATCTTAGTTTCATCAAACCAGAGGATCTTGTTTCTCATGGTCTTGAGGTGCCTTTTGGCAAACTCCAAGTGGGCTGTTGTGCCTTTTACTGAGGAGTGGCTTCCGTCTGGCCACTACCATAAAGGCCTGATTGGTAGAGTGCTGCAGAGATGGTTGTCCTTCTGGAAGGTTCTCCCATCTCCTCAGAGGAACTCTGAAGCACTTTCAGAGTGACAATTGGGTTCTTGGTAACCTCCCTGACCAAGGCCCTTCTCCCCTGATTGCTCAGGCAGCCAGCCAGCTCTAGGAAGAGTCTTGGTGGTTCCTAACTTCTTCCATTTAATAATGATGGAGGCCACTGTGTTCTTGGGGACCTTCAATGCTGCAGAAACGTTTTGGTACCCTTCTCCAGATCTGTGCCTCGACACAATCCTGTCTCAGAGCTCTATAGAAAATCCCTTCAACCTCATGGCTTGCTTTTTGCTCTGACATGCTCTTCTTCGGAATAATGGTGGATCGCAACCAACTGATATGTGCATACACCGCCACCTACTGTATCGGAGTGTGAGGCCGGTCACGGCCTCCCACCCTTAAATTCTCGCACCCACACCCGTATCCTTGATAAATTGCAGCATCTCCCGTCACCACTCCCTCCTCCCAGCACCCCACCCATTCCCGTCACCACCTTCCCTCCTGACCCGGTCATACAACCTTTCCCTTTCCTCATACCGCTCGCAATACATCAATACATGTTCCACTGTTTCCTCCACCATACACCCCTCGCACAATCCGGTCTCATGTCTTCCTATCATCTTCATCGTGGCATTCAGACCTGTATGACCAAACCTCAGCCTAGTCCGGATTACTTCATCCCTCCTACAGCCCCTGTTCCCAACTTCCACCCTTACCGTTTTCTGTACACCATAATATCCCCTCCCTGTCCTGCACTCATCCCACTGTTTCTGCCAGAATTCCAACCCCACCCTCTTTATCATCGCTTTCACCTGCCCCCCCGTCCATACGGTGTCCTCACATCCACGCCCTCCTTCCGTGACGCACCCTTCGCCACCCTATCCACCTCTTCATTACCATCAACCCCTACATGAGCTGGAACCCAACAGAACCAGACCACCAGCCCCATCCTCTCCAATTATTAATCTTATTTAGCTAGCCTGCAGAACTGTCTGGCGATCTAATAAACTGATCTGAGTGTATAGCACAACATTACCATATACAATGAATGTTTTAAAGCAAAACTATTACTGATGGTGAACCTGAACAATCGAAATTTTTAATATTGTAAGCCCAGTTCAGCATGCATAGCCAGATGAGAGTTGTCTCCTGTAGCACTAGCTTAAAACTAACATGGCAAATTACATGGGTTGTCACTCAACTAAATCTTTAATATCAGGTAAGCCATTTTAGTATTTGAACGCTGAAGGTGCTGCGCAGATGTGCAAGATGAGGAACAGGCCGCCTACCTCGCCTTGGTCAATGTGCGAAGCTAGGCACAGTGCTGGGCAGTTTGTCCAGGCTACTAATATTGCCTCTGGTTGTTCGGCATCGAAAATGACTGTCAACACAGTTACATGCAGTTCGACACTGAAGGAGAGGAAGCATCATTTGTCACAAAATATTAGGTATTTTCGTAAGGTATAAAGAATGTAATATGAGCAAAACTTTTGGTGAACCGTCAATTCATAAAAGTTTGAATGGATTTTTCTGACCGATGCATGCTACGGTTTGGGGTCTGCGGACCCGATGCAATGGTATCTTATACATTTGAATCAGACTGATGTGAATCGTTACAGCTCTACACTATAGTATTAGTCACCTAGCAGGTTTGCTAGAAAGGAAGACCCAGGTAGCCAGCTAACCAGCATTGAGACTGTAACCGAGCCAGAGCAGAGGTAGTTTGAATTGACACAGTAGTTTGAATTGACAAACGTCCTCATAGATAGGTACTTTATTGATCCCAGAGGGGAAATGTATTTGTCAAGCAGCTACAACAAAACATAGGGCAGGTGCAAAATGCCAGAACGAAAAACACAAAAGACAGATACATGATAGATAGAGCGGCAGTGTGAAAAAGTATAGAAATACAAGAAGTCTGGAGTGCATAACAATTGTTTCTCAAGGAGCTTTGTGTGTGGTTAACGTTGTTATTATTAGGTATTTGTTGCCAGCCAGTATAGCAAATGTATATCCTTTTGACTTCATGCTAATTCCATTAATCACTAGCTATCTATGTTGCTGGTTGCCTACCCCAGTCCTCCTCTTGTGATGCTAGACGTCCCACTCGTTTGGTATCAAACCCAGGATAGAAGGGCAGTTTCATAAGTGCTTAGTTGTATGCCTTTCCCTTGACACGGGACACATTCAGTGATATCATCTTGAGCCAACCAAGATTGACCACAATATTACTGTTATTTTGGCAAAAATGATGGCGAAGAATACTTCAGAGAGCAAATGGCAGGAGCTACATTCATTAACTTATGTCAACTCTCTTCCTCAACAGGCCAACATGTCGTTTGCCAGTCTACCCAGGTCGAAGAAGGTGGCCCTGACAACATTGGGTGTGTTGACGACTGGCGGGGCCGGACTGGCTCTGATGCTGCAGCAGTCGGTAAAGGCCTCAGACCTGGAACTCCATCCCCCCAACTACCCCTGGACCCACAGCGGCATGCTGTCATCCCTCGACCATGCCAGGTACTAGCTAACACCTAACTAGGCCATACAATTACCTTTTAACATATCTTGTGTTATTGCTACATCATGTTATCACAAAGGCTTTTTCCAGTGCTAACAATTAGGAAATGTGATTTTATCATTTTAGGGAAATATAATAATTTAAATAAATAAATTAAATAATTTTCCTAAAGGAATCTTGTTACATGCTAGATCATATTTGGCTGAAAAGGAGGACTCCATGTAATGTCTGTCTGTTTTTCTTTATATTGCAGCATTCGCCGTGGATATCAGGTGTACAAGCAAGTGTGTTCGGCGTGTCACAGCATGGAGTACCTGGCCTTCCGTAACTTGGTCGGAGTGTCGCACACAGAGGCCGAAGTGAAGGTTTTGG
Organism: Thymallus thymallus; assembly: GCA_023634145.1. NCBI lineage: Eukaryota > Metazoa > Chordata > Actinopteri > Salmoniformes > Salmonidae > Thymallus > Thymallus thymallus. The sequence continues at coordinate 39,893,385 of CM042409.1, read as the reverse complement.
CTGAGGAGGTAAGGCTTTGTCCTTGGCCATTAGATTAAACAAGGTCATGGCTTTATTTATTTAATTTAACCTTTATTTAACTAGGCAAGTCATTTAAAAACAAATTCTTATTTACAATGACGGCCTACCCCGGCCAAACCTGGACGGCGCTGGGCCAATTGTGTGCCGGATGTGATACAGCCTGGATACGAACTAGGGACTGTAGTGACGCCTCTTGCACTGAGATGCAGTGCCTTAGACCGCTGCGCCCCATCGGGCTAGAATGTGGCTCTGGCTAGAACGTGTCCTTAGGCACAGTTCTAGGATCAGCTTTCCCTTTTCCCAATCCTAACATTAACTATTATGAGTGAAATGAAAAGGGACATCTTGGTCCTTCTAGGGACATCTTGGTCCTTCTCCATGTCACTGACCACTGTCTGTTCTCTGCTCAGATTGAGGTGGTGGATGGCCCTGACGAGTCGGGAGAAATGTTCACCCGTCCAGGAAAGCTCTCTGACTACTTCCCCAAACCATACCCCAACCCAGAGGCTGCCCGTGTGGCCAACGGGGGAGCATTGCCCCCAGATCTCAGCTACATTGTCAATGCCAGGTACTGTGTTGCTCACTGCAGAGCAGGGTTCTCCAACGTTTTCTAGCATGAGCTAAATGTAACCTTTCTTTTGGTAGCTTTCTAATAGGCACATTCTTCTTCTCTCCCCTGGGTCCTTAGTGTACAAGACATTACAACATTATGTTCTGAGTCCATGTCGATGTTTAAATCACATCAGAATACTTACTGTTTTTAGGTCTGGAAGAAAACGGAATACATTTTGATTTGAGTGCAATTCCCTTTTAATTGCGCATCTAGCTGCTCATTTCATGGGAAAGTAAAAAAAAAAAACTATTATATATATATAATATATATTTCTACCTGGTAAGCCTACATTGCAGTTAACATTTAATTGAGAAGGTTTTGGGGAAGTAATTGTCAACCCACATCAACTGGCTACACACGGAGTAATAGACAAACGTGCACACCGCACAGACAGACAGGCAATATTGCTGGAAATTAATTGGCAGATATTGTTAGCTTTGGCTTTTTAAGCCATTCGTGGCTAACCAGCAGTGGGATAATGTAAATGGTGTGTTGATTAGATGGGAGCTTGCGGTGTCTGATACTTGTGAGATTTGTTTATGACAGTTTGCGGTGGAACGTGGTAATTGCATGTACTTTTAGTATTGTTTGGCGAGCTACTCATAGGTGGACTGCAAGCTACTGGTAGTTTGTAACCCGCCTCTACCATCTGTTCTATTGGCCAACGTGCAATCACTGGAGAATAAACTGGATGATCTCCGTTCGAGACTATCCTACCAACAGGACATTCAAAATTGTAATATCTTATGTTTCACCGAGTCATGGCTGAACGACAACACATATAATGTGCAGTTGGCTGGGTTTTCCGTGCATCGGCAGGACAGAACAGCTACGTCTGGTAAGACGAGGGGTAGGGGTGTGTCTATTTGTCAATAACTGCTGGTGCACAATGTCTAATATTAAGGAGGTTTTAAGGTATTGCTCGCCTGAGGTCGAGTAGTTTATGATAAGACCGCACTCAACGAGATGTATAAGGCCATAAGCAAACAAGAAAATGCTCATGCAGAAGCAGCGCTCCTAGTGGCTGGGGACTTTAATGCAGGCAAACTTAAATCTGTTTTACCTCATTCTACCAGCACTAGACCATCTTTACTCCACACTCGCAGACGCATACAAAGCTCTCCCTCACCCTCCAATTGGCACATCTGACCATAATTATATCGTCATCCCCACAGTGACCGTAAGAACTTATCCCAACCAGAAGCCATGCATTACAGGCAACATCCGCACCAAGCTAAAGGCTAGAGCGGCAGCTTTCAAGGAGCGGGACTCTAATCTGGAAGCTTACAAGAAATCCCTCTATGCCCTCAGATGAACCATCAAACAGGCAAAGCGTCAATACAGGACTAAGATTGAAAGCTACTACACCAGCTCTGACGATCGTCGGATGTGGCATGGCTTGCAAACTATTATGGACTACAAAGGGAAACCCAGCCGCGAGCTGCCCAGTGACTATTTGAGTGCCTGTTTGTTTTGGCAAATGTTTATTTGAGACGACACAACCATATTTTCTTCTAACGTGGTTCCTGCTATCGATATTTGCAACCGTTGTGTTCGTGTTCTGCTTCTGTGAGCCACAGCCGAGGAGTGGCTTAGGACCGTTTGACTCTGTCATCAAAACATTGCTTCTCCTACGTAGGTCTGCAAAAGAAAGGTCTCAAGTCATGCTCTGTAAACACAGGCATCCGACTTCTCTATCTATATCCACAACTGAGGGCCTAGCTTCAATAGTCACGGTTCACAACTGATTCTCTCTGCTATCGCACGGCAAGCGGTACCAGAGCGCCAAGTCTAGATACAAAAGGCTCCTTAACAGCTTCTACCCCCAAGCTATTAGACTGTTCTCTCTGCTATCGCTCCTTAACAGCTTCTACCCCCAAGCTATTAGACTGCTGAATGGCCACCTGGACTATTTACATTGACCCCCCCCTCCGCCCCCCCCTTTGTTTTTACACTGCTGTTACTCGCTGTTTATTTTCTATACATAGTCACTTTACAAATTACCTGGACTAAGCTGTACCCACGCACATTGACTGTGTATATAGTCTCAGTATTTGTTTTTTTATTGTTACTTTTTGAACTTCGTTGTTGGTTAAGGGTTTGTAAGTAAACATTTCACTGTAAGGTCTACACCTGTTGTGTTCGTGCTCCAGAGTATCTGCTGATTGGTAATATCGACAGTGAACAAAACGTTAGATTCAAGGTGGAATATATTGTAACCCCCAAAATGTTTTTGTGTCTATAATACATTTGTAAATCCACAACAAGACACTCCACTGCCATTACTCATACCATGATATTTTACCTTCGCTTGTTGTCCTAAGTCGTTTTTCTCCGTTGTTCCAGACATGGAGGTGAAGACTACGTGTTCTCCCTGCTGACGGGTTACTGTGAGCCCCCTGCTGGAGTGGAGGTGAGAGAGGGCCTCTACTACAACCCCTACTTCCCAGGCCAGGCCATCGGCATGGCTCCCCCCATCTACAATGAGGTCCTGGAGTTTGAGGACGGTCAGTAGGATTTCCTCTGATAGGGATCAATAACTTGAAATAATATGATAATGTTTCTTTTTTATTTATTTTTTTACATTGTGCTCGCAAGACTCCATTTTGACCCTTGACCTGCCAGACTGAATGTCTAGGTTCTGGTGTCTATATAGAGTAATATACTAACTATCCAGAGCAACTTGCAGTCAGAGGAGACTCTGGGCTCTTATCCAGAGCAACGTACAGTCAGAGGAGACTCTGGACTCTTATCCAGAGCAACTTAGTCAGAGGAGACTCTGGACTCTTATCCAGAGCAACTTAGTCAGAGGAGACTCTGGACTCTTATCCAGAGCAACTTACAGTCAGTTGAGACTCTGGGCTCTTATCCAGAGCAACTTACAGTCAGTGCGTTCAACTAAAGTAGACAAGACAACCACATGTCAGTCATTGCAAGTAAAACCTTCCATGTTCATGTGATGACAGGAACCCCAGCCACCATGAGCCAGGTGGCCAAGGACGTGTGCACCTTCCTCCGGTGGGCGGCCGAGCCTGAGCACGACCAGCGCAAACGCATGGGCCTGAAGGTAAGCTGGCAGGAAGGCCCTTTCTGTTTCGTTCGTTTTTCTTTTGTTGGTTTGTAGTGAATACATCCCTGAATTAGGACATTCCTTTCCATTGTTTGACAATCATTGGGCATTGCTTGGATACCTAGTGTATTTTTTAAATTATATTATATAAATGCATTACTTTTAATTTCATATGTATGGAACCACTACTTGTCATGTATTAAAACATATAGAATACAATTTTTGAAAGAAAGTAGTCACTAAGTCAAACCCCCTTTTGTCGTCTTTTTGGCCCTTGCTTCCAAATTGCTCCCTTTCTACATTACTGTCATCACAGTCGACATTGACTTTATCTCACTCAAACAATTTCTTCCCCCAGCTGCTCATGGGCTCTGCCATCTTGGTCCCCCTGGTCTATTACATGAAGAGGCACAGGTGGTCAGTGCTGAAGAGCAGGAAGATTGCCTACAGGCCCCCAAAGTAAAGACCTAGACAGCTGCATTCTGACTGCACATGTTGCTTCTCGGCTCAAATTATGACCCCTCTGATTTGTCCATCTTTTTAAAAAAACACATACATTTATGATATGGTTACCCTAATTCACTTGCTGGGTGTCCTCTCAATGAGTTATTCTCTGACAACGGGGAAGGATGGTAACACAACCTCTATTCTGTTTTACTGTACAAAATAAATTATCGAAAGAAACGTGTCCAGGTTGTGGTATAAAGGTTAACCTGTTCTTTAAGGGGAATCTCAAGAGTCCTGCAACCTTGTGCTGTTGTGAATGTCACGTCATGGGTTCTCTACACTTTGTTGTGTAAATATTTAATAAACACTGGTGTACCGAATAAACCATGTTGTAACCCGATGCCACCTGTGTTCATGTTCAATGCACCTACGCCGCAAATGTCTTGTTCTGATGTGGTTCATACACTTTCTACACATTTCATTTATGCTCTAATTTACAGGGATTCTTGAAAGTCAGGACAATCCTTGTCCAGCAAGAAAACAACTTTATTTTTATAGTTTGAGCTTAAAAATTACATTTAGGTGAATTTTATAAGGGGAAAGATTTGCTTTTGGAATTTTCTAAATATTTTTAATATTAATTTCCATGTTGGCTCTAGGCCGGGAAGTGCCCTTGTCCATGATCATAAAGGATCATAATTTCAAACTCTCCAAAAAAAAGTGTTTAAAATTCTAGAAACTGAAAATAATTAATATTAACTGCAAAAATGATCTTATGTAGTTTCTTGCAATAGCCCTCTGACCTTGGTCTAAAATCCTAAATGAATCATGAATGAGCATGGCTTATTACATGAAGTGCAACAAGACCACTCATGGTTTAAACAAACAATTTTGAAATCACCATGGTCACAACCATAAACTGAACTCCATCTGCCAGAGATTAAGATAAGATATACATTTTGGTTCACATGTTTATTTTAATCAGGCTTTTAGAGTCTAAGCAACTTAGTGAAAACTAAATTGCTACTTTGTATACCCCTTCAATGGAGAAAAATGAAATGTATCAACTCTGTCAGATTTTTTGTCTAAACGTCATCGCTAAAAGATCTACAGTATCTTAGTCACTCTAATCGTGTTTACATATTGCATCACTCATCTCATATGTATATACTGTATTGTACTCTATACTACTCCACTGACTGCTAAACAGCCATCTCTAGCACAGAGGCTGCTGCCTATAGACATAGATTAGAAATCACTGGCCACTTTAAGGAAATGAAACACTAGTCACTTTAATAATGTTTCAATATCCTGCACTACTCATCTCATATGTATAAACTGTACTCTATATTATTCTTCGGTATCTTAGTCACTTAATTGTGTTTACATACTGCATCACCAATCTCTTATGTGTATACTGTATACTATAAAGCTTACTATGCCATGTGTATTTGGGTATATGTTGTGAAACTGTTATATATTACTTGTTAGATATTACTGCACTGTCGGAGCTAGAAGCACAAGCATTTCACAACATCCGCAATAACATCTGCTAACCACGTGAATGTGACCAATAACATTTGATTTGATTCATAGTTTAAATGGCCAAATTGATTAGTCACAGGAATCCGGATGAATAAAGTCAATGCAATGGCCTGTTTTACAAAACGTGGGTCTAAGACATGGATGGGCATCCATACAATTCCATTGCAGGCCCGACATGCGACATGGTAGTCTTTTTTTTTTTGTCCTGTCCGGACTTCGATTTACAAAAAGCAACACTGTAGGCTGCACCTCAGTAAGCATGGACCAACACCAACTCCTTTTGGAAGTCTTTTTTTGGTGCAGTTCCGGAGCTTCCTTGGTTTCCACATCCATGGACAATGGTTTTTGGTTGGGTCCAGAGCAAATCTGAACCAATCATAGACATCTATGTTTGGTTCAGATATGGTGCGGTCCAGACAGGCCTTGGTTTCAACGTCCAATTACATATATTTTTGGTCCGGTCTATAAATTACTTATTTTCAACTTTCATTCGGAACCGAAAATGAACCTGACCTCAACGTCAGGAAAATATGTATTTTAAACAAACAGAAAATACCTTTTCACCTTTCATTCAGAACTTAAACTGAACCTAACTTCGTCTGGCAAATTCGAACTTTATTTCCAACGTCATTTTGCTTACTGGGACTATACTAGTTTTGCAGGGGGTGGCATTTTCTGGACCAGCCTGTGTATAAACACAAACTCACTTCCTTCACAACAGCTGTGCAAAGAACAAGAAGTAGGAATGCCGTGATTTCTGCCGTAATCGCTAAACGGCCAACGCAGACGTCGGATTGTCTGACCATGCAGCGCCTTTAATTCAAACCTCCCAAATTATAGTCATAGACTGACCCTTATGCGGTCAACGCTGATTGGTTCGTTCATGCCGGAAGTGAATGTCGAGGACTGATGTGTGTCAGGAATTATTTCAGCCGATGGAATGAAAGAAGATGGACACACTAAATAAACTGAAACAATTTGATGCATATCCGAAAACTCTTGAGGATTTCCGAATTAAAACATGCGGTGGCGCCACGGGTGAGTGTTTTTGTTACAAACATAACCCTGAATATTCTCCCCAGTTGATAGCAGTAGGAGTATAACCCATTCATAGACGATAACTACCTTTATATTGACGGTATTCTTTTCTGGCCGGAGAACTTTTGTTAAGAGCCCTCGTTCTGAACGTTAAAACGCATCGCTTTCGTACCGCTTGGACACAAAAGGAACGTATATTTAATGTCAGTGAGAAATACGCCTAGATGATTATACCTTTTATAGGGTTAGGGTTCCCACACAGCCATATTTCCATGTTACAGCGCTTGTTTCTGGAAGACAGAGGCGTACTAATTATCTAGCTACGTCTCCGAAAACCGGTGTAAACGTGTTGTCTCTGAAAAATACTGTCAGCCGGAACTGTTAACGGTGTATATTTAGTTTGAGACATTTGATGTGAGTGTTTTATAGGCTTCTATTACCGTAACGTGATTTGAGAATCGATTCATGTTTAGATGGGAATATTGCCTGTTTTTTCTACCAGAGCCAATTCGCCTCTAAACAGAACATGTAAGGTCCTTGGGCTATAGAGCACCACAGTATGAGTCACAATACCCATAAAACCTAGCGGTGAAACAGGGAAATGGTTCCAATCGTTTTCTACCATACATTTTTCCAATAGGGGATTTCAGAAACACTTAAAATAAGGCCTGTGTTTCGTGAAGGCTTATCCTGACATTTTGATAACCTTGTAAATCTCTCAGGCAAGGTGACTTATCAATATATTTGCCTGTATTTACCCCCAACAAATTAAACACTAATTAGCTGCTAATGTGGCTATCATAAAGAACTACAAATGACATGATGATCTGGATGAGACTGCCGAATTGAGGCAAAGGTAAGAATCTCTGGATTAACTATCTAATGTTAGCTAAATGTAGCCATTAATAAATCGGCTACATTTCTTTATTTACCTCTTAGCAAAGGTGCCAGATAGAGATTACGTGCAGGAGCTCTCAGGGATTTGTTTTAATGCTAATTAGCATTTTCCAATCTGAGAAAAAAGAGACAAATATATTTATAAAAGTCACCTTGTCAGAGAGATTTACATGGTTATAAAAACGTCACGCCAGGTTAAGCCTACACCAAACACAGCCCTTATTTGAAGTGTTTCTAAAATCCCCTATGGTAAAAATTAATGGTGGAAAAAAAATTAGAACCATTTCCCTGTTTGACTGCTAGGTTTTATGGGTATTATGACACCTCTACTGTGGGGCCTCTATAACAGAGAAGAAGAGGAAGCTAGAGACCCAACTCTGTGGAAAATCTGTCTCCCTCCAGCAGGTTTCGTTGTTTCGCCCACCAAGCAAGGAGTTTTTGTATGGAGGTCAAATTTGGTCAACAAAAAAAATTAATGGCTTATTTACTATGCAAGGTTTATTTGATCAAACAAGTTTTATCAGTTTTATCATGCTCAAGTTGTTTTTAGTGTACTGATATAAGTAGGACACGGCAACTTTGTGAAAAAATACTGTCCGAGTTGTCTCGAGACTATGCATATTCATGACAGGAGACTAGTAGCATAGCATCTCTCTCCATTGAATACAGGCGGTTGACGTCAACAACCCTCATCGAATATTCAAAAAATATTTATGATAATGAGATGTATCCACCAATCCAAAGAAAGGATAGACGGGAGACAGCCCGCTGTATAACAATTCCCATTGTTAGGGCCGAGAGACCTGTGTCTTGTCAGTATATCCATAATCTTTGACTATAAAGAGTAACGTTTAGCCTGGTCTCATAGACTAGACATAGTAAACGTAAATCCAAAACACTCAAGTGAGTATGATATGGTACGTTTGGTATGGTTACGTAAGACAGGAGGTTACTTAAGACAAAAACAAAAGTTATTGGGCTGGATGGGTGGGTGTATAATGTGAAAGTCTAGCAACCCAAAGTTTGCGTGTTCGAATCTCATCTGTTTGCAACTACTTGCTACTTTGCAACTACTTAGCATGTTAGCTAACCCATCCTCTAACCTTAACCCGTAGCCTAGCTAACATTAGCCACCTAGATAATGTTAGCTTTAGCGACCTAGCTAATGTTAGCCACAACAAATTGGAATTCATAACATATATGTTTTGCAAATTCGTAACATATTGTACGAATTACAATTCGTAACATATTGTACAAATTGCTATTCGTATCATATCGTACGAACTGCAATTCAAAATGTATTGTACTGATTGCAATTTGTAACAAAATGATGGACCGCCACAAATGAATATGTTATGAATGAATACATTCACTGCATCTCAGTGCTAGAGGCATCACTACAGACAACATGGTTCGAATCCAGACTGTATCACAACCGGCCGTGATTGGGAGTCCCATAGGGCGGCGCACAATTGGCCCAGCGTCGTCCGAGTTTGGCCGGTGTAGGCCTTCATTGTAAATATGAATTTGTTCTTAACTAACTTGCCTAGTTAAATGAAAAATAAATTTGAAAAACATACCGTGTACTATGTTATGTCTACCCCTAAGCCTAGGTTGTAAATTTAGTCTATTATAGGGCTAGTATGAGCACTGTGTTTGGGTTAGCATTCTGTTACTAGGCTAAATCTGGGTGGGAAACGGATGACTAGCTACAATAGTTTGCTAAAGACTTGCATTTCTCTCTTTCCCCCTCTTTTACAGTCACCATCATAAGTGGTCTCATCATGTTGATCCTGTTCTTCTCAGAGTTGCAGTATTATCTCACTAAGGAGGTGGGTTCATGTGATTTTTCTGAAAATAGTCAGGTTTAGTCCGCTAGGAGAACAAGGAACTAAACGGCTAGCTAGCTACCCGGTTTAGATTCAAGCTTTGCATGTCATACTATTTCTGGTTTGTAGACTCATAAGACAGACAGTGGTATTCAAACTTTTACTGCCAAGCCCTTTGCGATTTAAAAAAACATGTAATCAAATGTAAAGTTAATTATTGTCTGACTAATCAGCCTGTAATGCACAATGAATTGGTATATACAGCCTGAAACATTGGAGTGAAAATCGTTTAAATGTTCCTTACACGCCAGAATGTTGAATAAAATTACATTTGAACGTAGAGTGAGGAAAGTATTCTGCCCTACCAATCAAAAAGGCAGTAACAGCTCATATCATGGAATAGAAAAATGGCTGTTATTTACCTTGGTTTACAGTAACATTATGCAGTTACTGCTAACATGACCCCCATTTTCTCTACAATACAATAGAGGGAGGATACTTGTCCACATAATTAAGTATTTATTTAATGTAGCAAAATGACCAACTAATTTTCAACCAAATGAGCAGTTACTGCCTTTTTGCTTGGTAGGCCAGTATTGCTTACCCAACTTTTTAGAGAGCCGGTAGGTTTGCCACTGTCAGCTGAATGTGAGGGAACGTAATTCAGTAGATTGAAAATACAAGCCAACAGAACCATAAACCTACCAGCTCTCTAAAAGTAGTGTAAACAATACTTTAACGTGGATATGTTGTCAAAAGGTGTGCAAGCCACACAGACAACCGGCAGAGTACATTCTTATTTTCATTTGTTCAACATTCTGGCTTGTTAGGAACATTTTCATGATTTTGCACTTCAATATTTCAGGCTGTATAACAATTCATTGTGGATTATAGTCTGATTTAATCAGACAGAGTTAATGGTGTGTATAGTGCTAAAATACAATGAATGGCCTATTTGAGGATGATTAGAATGTCACTACCTTTATGTTTTTCTTATTAAGCCAACTGTCATAACTTTTACCCACAGTTCTTTGAAACTCCATCTATGGTGCCCGGTCCACACTTTAAGTACCACTGCTTTATGACTTGCATATTGTTCTGCCAACACAGGTCCATCCTGAATTGTTTGTGGACACATCACGAGGAGACAAACTGAAAATCAACATTGATGTGATATTTCCTAACATGCCATGTGCCTGTAAGTAACTTTAGACAAATACTAGCATGCGTCATCACATTATGTGAACCCCTATATGTGCTTGTTTATGTGATATTAAAAACGGTTAAAACAAAATCAGAAAAATGTTAAAAACATTCAGTTAAAATATGACATTTTAACTGAATGTGTAAGCATAGGCTGAATCTTAGGTCATCTCTTTAGGAATGTACAGGAAGCAGTATTGGTGATGCAGTATATGACATTTGTAACTCCGCCTTGTCCTTCAGATCTCAGTATTGACGCCATGGACGTTGCTGGAGAGCAGCAGTTGGATGTGGAACATAACTTGTTTAAGCAAAGGCTCGACAAGGAGGGAAATCCTGTCACTACGGAGGCAGAGAAGCACGGTAACCATCTTGTTAATTAACTTGCTTGCAATTTCATATTTCTTGAAGAGCATTCTACACCATGGTGAGCAGTGCGGTTTTCCCAGTGCTGTTTTTCACTTGGTCGTTGGATATTGTTTTGTTGTCGTCTCTCATGTAGATTTGGGACAAGAGGAAGGTGACATTTTTGACCTTAGTAAGCTAGATCCTGCACGCTGTGAAAGCTGCTACGGAGCAGAGATGGAGGATTTAAAGTGAGTTTCCAAGACTGGAATGCTCTCCAGAATGCCTTCGAAGGCATTACAGAACATACGGTGCATCTACACCAACTTCCCATGACATTTATTTTTCAGAACATAAGCTGATTAATTCATTGACGGTCTATTTATTGTCCAAAATTTCAGTGCGACCGTATGTGTGACATTGACATATTACCTGTGCTTTTCTGTAGGTGCTGTAACACCTGCGATGACGTACGGGAAGCTTATCGCAGGCGGGGCTGGGCCTTCAAGAACCCCGACACCATCGAGCAGTGCAAGAGGGAGGGCTTCAGCCAGAAGATGCAGGAGCAGAAAAACGAGGGCTGCCAGATCTACGGCTTTCTAGAGGTCAACAAGGTAACTGGTCTTAAACGGATGCTTTGGCATAATCAGTCATAATCAGTCAGTACTCACACTCTGATTTACACTCTAAAAAAGGGATGTGTTTTATTTAATGGCTGACAATATTTAAACCATTGTCTGGTCTTCAAATGGTCAGGTTGCAAACAACATAGGAATCATCACTTTTTGAGAGCAGAATTCTGTGATGATATAAAAATAAATAAGGATGGTAGTTTACCGTAACTGAGGTTTTATATTTTGTGAGGCTCTTTAATGCATTCATATACATTTTCAATCTGAAAATATTAAGTTAATTGTCTGACTTTCTTTTAAACTCTTCACTTTGTCTGTTTTCCGTTAGGTGGCAGGAAATTTCCACTTTGCTCCTGGAAAGAGTTTCCAGCAGTCCCATGTTCATGGTAAGACCTACATTTTACTGTCCAGACTGAAGTCCACACCATGACAAACCAAATTGGATTTTCTTTCTATATCCAATCTTTTTTTCTGACTGTCCACAAAGTTTTACATGTGCCCCATATCAGATTTGTGCATCTGATCTAAATTGGGCTGCCTGTGTATATATGCAACTTTGGTCTAAATGGGTTGTACCCATGGTCTGATATCAATTATCTAAGGAAAATAACAATTCTGTTTTACAACCATACCCATGACAAAGTCAATCCTCTGAATTGCATGAAGACAGAGGTTGCGGACTGATTTGGGTTGGAAATCGAAAATTGCTTACTTGCTACCAGAAACACGTTGAGGTTTAATAAACCAGTCTGTCTCAGACCAGATGTAGGTACAGACCCTTGTGTAGTGTAGAGTTTGCCTCTAGCACATTCTCAGAGGATAGCAAGGAAAGACAAATGTTAACTGGTAAGTTCACTTGGAAGTCACTAGGCATTTCTAGTGCATTCATTACTAATCTTTCCAGTTAAACACTGTCGTAAATCCCTTTGGAAATGGAGCACGTTTTTCTATTTCATCATTCCTTTCGTTGTCTTATTCTAGACTTCTTCCCTAATGGGATCCATGCAATCTGTCATTAATTGTAGCTTATTTTTATATCTCATGAAAACATCTGATCTTTATGGCAGAGGTGAAAATGTGTAGCTCTTTTTTTACCACATATAAACGTAACATCGATACTCACTTGCTTTATCATTAATGTTGCCTACTAATGACACTAACATACTAATCAAGTTATTTTTGCATTGACTCTTAGTCTCTGTTGGAAAAAAATATGAATGTGAAATGTATTAATTTGTTTGGAAAACTGATTGCGAAACATTTATTGCAATGGATTTTCCAAATTAATTTTACTGGGCATGACAGAAGTCTGAATTGCACTCTAACTGTGGAAGTGGGCATAAGAACAGAAGTCAAGTTACTAAAACATTTCACTGATGTTACTGAGTGACAATACAGGCGTATTTGTCATTGAGACACTGTTGTAATTTGATTGACCCTAATAACACATTTATCAAGAATTACTGATAAAGAGTAGCATGGTACATAACCAGATGACGTTGTAGGCCCAAAGTACTAGTCTATCGACTTGCTCAGAGGCATTGAAAGATGTCCCTTGTCATCAACACACTGTACAGAAAGCATAGAGCAGAAAGATTCACCAGCGCAATGCTGATTTTATTTTCTAGATTTTATTTACTGGACTAATACTACTGTCCATGTCTGCTTAAAGGCAGAAACAAGAGACAAGATTCCCCTTGTGATAAGAATTTGGCCATATATGAAATACCAGATGTGATGAACCCCCTTCAGAGGCTTATTGCCTTTGGCCAGCCTCTTAGGACTGTGGCTTTTTCTATGTAGCCCAACATGCATCATATAGTGACTCTTCTCTCTTCTTTCTGCAGTGCACGCTGTGGAAAGTAAGTCCATCTTTTTGTAAACATCCCCCCCTATCCTGGTCCCAGATCTGTTTGTGCTCTTGCCTACTCCATTGCTGTCCTTGTCAAGCCAATGAGTTGGCATAAGAGCACAAACAGACTGGCACTCAGGCCACATCCCTCCCTTCTAAATTGTCCAGTCAAATATCAAACTTTGTTTATGAAGATATTGTCAGTCAGAATTTACCATTATTTAAAACCTAGCAAAGACCGAACCAAAGCTTCATCTAACTTGTGGTTTAAAACTGTCCTTTTGAATAACCAGCATGTGATTGTTGGTTTGATCTTTATTGAAGGTGGTACAAGCAGTAGATCATCACATTTCTGAGGGCTCAACAATTATAACGGGAGAGTTGTAGATTGAGAATAGTAAGCCCTTGCATACTCTAGGTAAACAGAACAGAAGTGATGAACTGAACGTCTATTCTCATTTTATTTTCAGTTCATGATCTGCAGAGTTTTGGACTAGACAACGTAAGTACATTTGACAAATCTTGTCTTGCCCATGCAATGTTCTCTATACACGTGATAACTTATTTGTATTGTCCTACAGATCAACATGACTCACTTGATCAAGCATCTGTCCTTCGGGAGGGACTACCCTGGTATCGTCAATCCTTTGGATGGCACCGATGTTGCAGCACCACAAGGTTAGTCACTATCCCATTCATCAAAAGTCCCACACCAAACATTTGGTCTACCACCAGCAATTTAAATCACAGCATTTATTATTTATTCTTTGTCCCAGAACTATGGAGAAATTGTGACATGGGGAATGAGTTATTACAAAAGTCCCGTTATGTAATTATAAGTATTGTAGGTGGTCTCAGCAGCGGATGCCCATCCCAATGGACATAAATGTACCAAATGTGCCTCCACTCTGCATCATCGTCTTCCCAACTCCTCCCATCAGCTCTCTCCCTCTCATGCCAACCCTGAGGGAAGAAAGAAATACAGCATTTGAACAAAATCACATAACACAATATGCAGTGTGGATGGCTGCAACAAAAATCATATAAAAACTGATATAGTATAGAAATCCGTGATGCCCCTGCACAGACTATGGTATTGTTACAAAGTTCAGTGTAGGTCTACTTGTAAAAGGTAAGTAGTTAACGTTAGACTTTGGGTAACTTAACTAACCTTAGACAGGAAAAGGTTCCAAACATGGCACCAGCTGCCATCCCAACAGCAAAGCCCATCATGAATCCCATTTTAATTCTGTCAAAGCAGGCTGGCTGTTGCTGGCCATACGGACCTACTGACACTGGCATCTGTACTGGAAAAAAAGCACAGCCATCAAAATACATAGCAGGTTCGTGAAACAAGGTGAAAAACCTGTCGATGTGCCCTTGAGGAAGTCACTTAACCCTAATCTGCTCTGGGCCACCTTACTATTTTCTTTTAACCTTTATTTAACTAGGCAAGTCAGTTAAGAACAAATTCATATTTACAATGAAGGCCTACACCAGCCAAACTGACGACGCTGGGCCAACTGTGCGCCGCCCTATGGGACTCCCAAGCAGGGCGGGCTGTGATACAGTCTGGATACGAACCAGGTTGTCTGTAGTGACGTCTCTAGCACTGAGATGCAGTGTCTTAGACCACTGCGCCACTTACTAATATGGCTGACCCTGTAGAACAATGTAGGCCGCCATTGTAAATAAGAATTTGTTCTTAACTGACTTGCCTAGTTAAATAAAGGTTAAATAACATCAGTTGCGGCGTCTGTAGCCAGCCTGCTACGCCATAACACTACACCAGTGGCTAAGCTTAGGTGGCAAGTTTAGCTAGCTAAACTATCAACGTTATATTATTTGCACATGACAGACATTTGCCACCCAAACCATATTTTGATATGTAGCTAGATAATGTGGCTGCATGCAGACATTAGGACTTCTGTTCACCAGGCGTCGAGCTAGCTGCGTTTAGGCTTGCTAACTGGTTAGCATGTCACCTAGCTCTGGCCTTGGAAGATATTTCTAAGGTAAGTTGACGCCCGGCTGGCTATATATATTTTTTTCCTATCGTGTCACTATTATTCGCTCTAGGAAGCACTTACCTTGGTTTGTTGCGTAATGTGAGTTATCGGTCACTAGAGAGAGAAGACAAGCTTCGCTTTTTCGATGAGACTAGGTAAGTTGAAATGCTGTTCTAACAGGCGGCCATTGAGAGGGTTTAGAAATCAACGCAGTAGTGACAAAGATCGTCTTCTTCTTTGGGTTACTGGCGGATCGCAACCAACTGAAAGGTGCATACACCGCCACCTACTGTATCGGAGTGTGAGGCACATCCCTAAATTCTCGCACCCACACCCGTATCCTTGATAAATTGCAGCATCTCCCGTCACCACTCCCTCCTCCCAGCACCCCACCCATTCCCGTCACCACCTTCCCTCCTGACCCGGTCATACAACCTTTCCCTTTCCTCATCGTACCGCTCGCAATACATCAATACATGTTCCACTGTTTCCTCCACCATACACCCCTCACACAATCCGGTCTCATGTCTCCCTATCATCTTCAGACCTGTATGACCAAACCTCAGCCTAGTCCGGATTACTTCATCCCTCCTACAGCCCCTGTTCCCAACTTCCACCCTTACCGTTTTCTGTACACCATAATATCCCCTCCCTGTCCTGCACTCATCCCACTGTTTCTGCCAGAATTCCAACCCCACCCTCTTTATCATCGCTTTCACCTCCCCCCCGTCCATACGGTATCCTCACATCCACGCCCTCCTTCCGTGACGCACTCTTCGCCACCCTATTCACCTCTTCATTACCATCAACCCCTACATGCGCTGGAACCCAACAGAACCAGACCACCAGCCCCATCCTCTCCAACCCCAACATCTGCTCCATCAACTCCACTAACAAATCCCCTCTTTCTGACCTACCCGACATTATACTACTCAGCACAGCAGTCGAATCCGTACACACCACCACCCTGAGTGGCCTAACCTCCTCCATCCAACACAGCCCCAAAATCATTGCCATCATCTCAGCAGTATATACTGACACATGATCAGTCACCCTCTTACCGATCCTTACTCCAAACTCTGGGACAAACACCCCTGCTCCTATCTTCCCACTAACTGGTTCCTTCGACCCATCAGTTAATATCCTCAGAAATACACTGTACCCTTCACTCACAAACCTCTCTACACAACTACTGATGCAGTTTGCATCCCACTCTTTCTTCCTCTCCAACATCCTTACGTCAAAATTCGGCACAGGAAACAACCAAGGTGGTACCCTCCCTAACGCGACCACCGGTCCGACATCCTTCCCCGTCAATCCATACTCCTCCACCTTCTTCTCTATCACCAACCCAAACGCTCTCATCTTTCCCCTTTCTCTCTCCCAGCACCTTCCCACCACCTCAACCGCAGGATGCCTCACCAAGCTCCCCTTCAGCCTCACCCAATACGCTCAAGCCAGCTTATCCCGCCTCAACGCCAATAGCATCTCACCCGTCTCCACCTGCAACGCTGCCGTTGGCGTTGACCTACATGCGCCTAAGCACAACCTCAGCGCACGCGCCTGAATCCTATCCAATGCCTCTAACACAGTCCTGGCTGCTGACCCATAGACAAAGCACCCATAATCCAGCACCGATCTGATCAGCGCCTGATACACACTCAGCAATGCCTGCCTGTCAGCCCCCCAATTAACTCCCACCACCGCTCTCATAAGGTTCAACGCCCTTCTACACTTTACCTCCACAGCCGCCACATGCTTCCTCCACGTCAACCTCTCGTCAAACCACAGACTCAAGTACTTAAAGGCCGTCACCCTGCCTATATCCTGTCCATATATCTGCAACCTCACATCCTTAACTTTTCTATTCGAATAGACCATGAAGCACGACTCAGCCACCGACATCCGAAAGCCCCATTTCATTGACCGTTCTTCCACAGCCGTCACCGCACACTGCATTTTCTTCATCACATACTTCACATTCCTTCCTATTTTCCACATAGAGCCCCATCATCTGCATACAATGCTACCCCTATTCCCTGCCCCACCTCTCTAAAGACATCATCTATCATCATGGTAAACAAAACCGGGCTTACCACACTGCCCTGAGGCGTCCCATTCTCCACCTCAAACTCCCTCGACAAGTCCGCCCCAACCTTCACCCGAAACACTCTCCCAAATAGAAAATCCACACTCCAATTATACATCCTACCACCAATACCTATCGTACCTAACTTAATCAACAATCCCTCCCTCCACATTGTATCATAAGCTTTCTCCACATCAAAATACGTCACACACATAACTTCCTTCCTTGCCAACGCACTGGCTATCTCCGTGCTAACCTGTATCAGGGAATCCGTAGTTGACCGGCCTCTCCTGAACCCACTCTGAGCTTCACTCACCAAACCCCTACTGTCGAAATAATACATCAACCTACTCACAATCATCTTCTCCATTAACTTACACAAATTCGACGTGAGTGCTATGGGTCTATAACTAGCGGCTTTTGTAGGATCTTTCCCCGGTTTCACAAACGGCAGCACCACTGCCTTCTTCCACCCTCCTGGCAGGACCCCACTCCTCCACACCATATTAAACAGTTCCAGTACCGCCTTCTTCACACTTTCAGAGGCAATCCTCACCATCACATAACACACCCTATCTTCACCTGGGGCCGTCCTTCCACACCCCTCTAGAGCTTTAGCCAGTTGGTACATAGTAAACTCTGCATCCATGGAATCACCTCCCTCCACTCTCCTGCTCAGTACATCTCTGTGCTCCTCTAACATTACTCCTTTTCGCCTCCGCGCCTCCTGTGGACCCCCGCATCTAGCACACCACATTTTCGCCCTACAAATGCTAGCTACTTGCCCCATGCGCTGACATTTGTATTATCTCAACGGAGGAGGTACAAATTCATGCACATAAAAGCGAATATATCCTAGGTACACTCTCTCCGGCAAGGCCTGCTCAAACTCCAATAACACTGTACGGCTTTCCTCTCCCTCTTTCCTATTCATTCTTCTGGCGCTCACCACCTTCCCTCCTGACACCTCCCTCTGGAATTCGTCCATGGTGACCTCCACCGGCACCCCGGTAATCACACCCTTCCATTTCGCATTGCTTCCTGGCACAAAACAATTCACTCTTTCCCCTCCTAAAGCCTGCAGCTTCGAGACTTTATCAGCTTGCTCCCTATCACTAGCAAAGATCAAAACCCTTCCTCCAGTCAAACACCTAGCATCCTTCACCTGTCCAATCTCTGCCTTGATATTCTTAGTTAGCTCTATTGGATTCATCAATTTCCACGTGGGTTCCGTATACACTACCATAACTTTATTCTCCCGCTCTTCATCCTGCTGTTCACTTCCTCTGACCTCCCCACGTATCCCTCCTTCATTCGTCGTTTCCCTGTCCATCTCTTCTGCCACCATCCTACCTATATTCCTATTCTTCTTCCCTACCACCGTCTTAAACGTCCCTAGACAAAGCTTAATACGTGTTCCGACCAACAACTCTGTCATATGTGCGCAGGAAAAATATATCATGCAGGATAGATAAGACAAATACATGTTTAGAACAGACAATTGCAAAAATGAATGCCAAGAGTCCTTTTGGACAAATATTTTCTGAAAATTTTATTTCTTAACTCATTTTTTGCAATGTTTAAACTAAAAAGCAATCTAGTCAAATCAAATTGTATTTGTCACATGCAACGAATAAAACAGGTGTAGACCTTACCATAAAACGCTTTGAAATGGCCAGTTGAGAACAAGTTCTCATTTACAACTGTGACCTGGCCAAGACAAATCAAAGCAGTGCGACAAAAACAACAGAGTTACACATGGGATAAATAAACATAGTCAATAACACAATAGAAAATCTATGTACAGTGTGTGCAAATGTAGTAAGATTAGGAAGGTAGGGCAATAAATAGACCATAGTGGCGAAATAATTACAAATGAGCATTAACACTGGACTGATAGATGGACCTAGACTTGGAGCTCTGGTACCGCTTGACCTGTGGTAGCAGAGAGAATAGTCTATGACTGGGGTGACTGGAGCAGTTGCCATACCAGGCAGTGATGTAACCGGTCAGGATGGTGTAGTCTAGATGGTGCAGCTGTAGAACCTTTTGAGGATACAGGGACCCATGCCAAATCTTTTTAGTCTCCTGAGGCGGAATGGGAATTGTCGTGCCCTCTTCACTACTGTCTTAGTGTGATTGGACCATGATAGTTTGTTGGTGATGTGGACGCCAAGGAACTTGAAGCTCTCGGACCGCTCCACTACAGCCCCGTCAATGAGAATGTAATTTCGTCATGTAAAACATTTATTTGAATCTGAGATAATGTTAGGCAACGATTTAGGCTTTACATTAGAAATATACTATCTTTCATGTAAAAAAAAAAATTCCATCCATTTTGAAGCACGGAACGAAGAGTTGTTTGTGAGCCAAGTGAACGGCTCTTTGAAGCACGGAACGAAGAGTTGTTTGTGAGCCAAGTGAACGGCTCTTTGAAGCACGGAACGAAGAGTTGTTTGTGAGCCAAGTGAACAGCTCTTTTAGAGCTTTCTCACCAAAAAGACTGCATGCCCATTAGTGTGTAGCCAGGTAATTACAGCGGGTGAAATAAGTATTGAACACGTCACCATTTTTCTCAGTAAATATATTTCCAAAGGTGCTATTGACATTACATTTTCACCAGATGTTGGTAACAACCCAAGTAATCCATACATACAAAGAAACCAAAACAAACAAGTTCAGAAATTAAGTTGTGTGTAATAATGTGAAATGACACAGGGAAAAAGTATTGAACACACATACTGATATTTATTTAATACTTTGCACAAAAGCCTCTGTTGGTAATGACAGCTTCAAGACGCCTCCTGTATGGAGAAACTAGTCTCATGCATTGCTCTGGTGTGATTCTGGCCCATTCTTCCACACAAACAGTCTTCAAATCTTGAAGGTTCCGTGGGCCTCTTCTATGAATCTTGATCTTCAGTTCTTTCCATAGATTTTCAATGGGATTTAAGTCAGGTGATTGGCTGGGCCATTCTAGCAGCTTTATTTTCTTTCTTTGAAACCAATTGAGAGTTTCCTTGGCTGTGTGTTTGGGATCATTGTCTTGCTGAAATGTCCACCTTTTCATCTTCATCATCCTGGTAGATGGCAGCAGATTTTTGTCAAGAATGTCTCAGTAAATTTGCCCATTCATCCTTCCTTCAATTATGTGAAGTTTGCCAGTACCATTTGCTGAAAAGCAGCCCCACACCATGATGTTCCCACCTCCAAACTTCACTGTTGGTATGGTGTTTTTAGGGTGATGTGCAGTGGCATTTCTCCTCCAAACATGGTGTATTATGACATCCAAACTGCTCTCATCTGACCACACTATATTCTCCCAGTATTTCACTGGCTTTTCCAAATGTTGTGCAGCAAACTTTAAACGAGCTTCAACATGCTTTTTTTCTTTTTGAAGCTCTCCACAAGTGGTCCTTGGCTCTTGGCTCCTTGGCTCTTGGACAACTCTTCTGATTATTCTTTTTACTCCTCTGTCAGAAATCTTGCGAGGAGCACCTGGTCGAGGAAAATTTATGGTGAAATTATTGTCTTTCCACTTCCGTATTATGGCCTCAACAGTGCTCACTGGAACATTCAGAAGCTTAGAAATGCGCCTATAACCAATGCCATCATTATGTTTTGCAACAATTAGGTTGCGAATGTCTTGAGACAGCTCTTTGCTTTTACCCATCATGAGATGTGTCTTGTGTGACACCTTGGCAATGAGACCTTTTTGTAGGCCATCAGTTGGGACTGAACCAGCTGATATTAATTTGCACTGACAGGGGGCTGGATTGCTTTTTAATTACTGATAGTTTTCAGCTGTTGTATTGGCTTTCCATGCCTTTTTGCACCTCCCTTTCTTCATGTGTTCAATACTTTTTCCCTGTGTCATTTCACATTATTACACAACTTAATTTCTGAACTTATTTGTTTTGGTTTCTTTGTATGTATGGATTACTTGGGTTGTTACCAACATCTGGTGAAAATGTCATGTCAATAGCAGCTTTGGAAATATATTTACTCAGAAAAATGGTGACGTGTTCAATACTTATTTCACCCGCTGTATGTGATGTCAACCTATAGCGCCACACTGTGTTCATGCTGAGTGAAATGTTGCATTTCTGCAGATTACGTGGGCTCTGCCTCTACAAATGATAAAATAATCAATTGTTTTATTCCAGCATCCATGATGTATCAGTACTTTGTGAAGATTGTTCCAACCATCTACGTGAAATGGGATGGAGAGGTGAGTAGACATTAGCCATAACAGCTGTGAAATGAACTTGGGTGGCTGGTTATTGACCGTACCTACAAATTGTAGCTATTTGACTGAGTTTATTTATTTAATAGCTATCGCATTTAAATTATTAAATTTTTCATTGTATATTTCCCTGGCAGGACTGATTTTGCATGCTAAGGAAGGTATTTGGGCATCATGCACAAACAAGGACGTCTTTGTATTGCTTGTGTCTTACAGGTGGTTAAAACAAACCAATTCTCTGTGACCCGACATGAGAAAGTAGCCAATGGGCTTATCGGAGACCAGGGCCTACCTGGTGTGTTTGTATTATATGAACTCTCCCCGATGATGGTCAAATTCACAGAGAAACAGCGGTAGGTAGCTTCAAACAAAATGGAAAATCCATATAGCCTACCTATATAAATAGTAAGATGTGTGTCGTTGTGTAGCCTGTATAAATAGTAAGATGTGTGTCGTTGTGTAGCCTGTATAAATAGTAAGATGTGTGTCGTTGTGTAGCCTGTATAAATAGTAAGATGTGTGTCGTTGTGTAGCCTGTATAAATAGTAAGATGTGTGTCGTTGTGTAGCCTGTATAAATAGTAAGATGTGTGTCGTTGTGTAGCCTGTATAAATAGTAAGATGTGTGTCGTTGTGTAGCCTGTATAAATAGTAAGATGTGTGTCGTTGTGTAGCCTGTATAAATAGTAAGATGTGTGTCGTTGTGTAGCCTGTATAAATAGTAAGATGTGTGTCGTTGTGTAGCCTGTATAAATAGTAAGATGTGTGTTACATCTAACATGTTTGCTCTTATTCCAGATCATTCACACATTTTCTCACGGGAGTGTGTGCCATTGTAGGAGGTGTATTTACAGGTGGGCACCTCTTCATTCAGACAAACTAAAGGGTGTAATGGTTTCACAAAACACATTACATAAAGCTTACTTCATTATTCAATAGCTTTTCGACTTTCCCATTTTACAAATACATAGTAAACACATTTCACTCACTTGTCATATTGTTTGTATATTGTTTCTCAGTTTGAAGGTACCATGCAGTATTTATAGGTAGATGTTATGAACCATATTGACAGTGGTCTACTGTATGCGTGTTAGAGATTGCCATTTTACTGGATCTTGTATCTTTTCACCAGTGGCTGGACTCATTGATTCATTGATATACCACTCTGCAAAAGCCATCCAGAAGAAGATTGAACTGGGCAAAGCATCTTAGTGGAGTGTTTGGCACAAGATCAAACCCGACTGTTCATCACAGTCTCCGGAAGGGCCTATCTGGGAAGGGGAAGTGACTACAAACTGACTCGCGCTTCCTAACATGGCAAGAAACACTTAAGAATCTGAAAAATCTCCCTCAATATGGAAAGGCACTTTGACTGCTGTGTCTACATTGCCGTTGATTTGACATCCCAGTCCATACAAAGTAAGTAAGAAAGACAATCACTGGCCAGAAGAGGAGACTTAATAGACGTTTTTGATCTCGTTTGATTCATCCCCAGTCCTAACAAACTGTACATCTATCAGTTGGTTCCCTGATTTTATTTTGCCATTCTCAGCTACCCTAAACATACTGTGGTGGACATGTTTATCCCAACACTTAATTTCTAAATAGGGACCCTTCTTTTACATTTGTATTGCTTCTCCATCACAAATTAAGTATTTGATATGAAATGCAACCCGGGCAGCGTAAATGTGTTTTCTAACGTGTGTTCAGAGGTGTATTCATTAGTGCAAACTGTAGCAAAAAGTTTGGCAATGGAAAATGTTTTGCATTGATAACGAGAGTCTCTTATTGGACAAGTTCAGGTAGGTCCCTCTACGCTTTGGCCCATTTGCTTCCAGTTGGTTCTTATCGAATACCCCAGATTGACGTAAGCTCTGCCCGTCGTTGAGAGGACTACTTGAGGAGACTGGATTATGCAGTCTTTGTTTTTTTGTGATTGCACATTTTGAGATCCTATTCAGGGGCCTGGGTTGAGTGAAGGAGTGTGTGTGCGAGAGACGCACGCCCGTGTGATATGTTGTCTGGTGCTGTGCACAGCCTATTTTGTGTGTGGGAGAGATGTATTTATATTTTGATTGTCCTCAACCGTTTTTTTAAATGACAAATAAATGTTGAATACACCAGCCTGTAAATGTCTGACATTTTGTGTACACAATGTGTCCTCTTGTCAAATTCCTGTCCCAGGAACAACCAACTCACTTGCTTATGACTTGCTTTATAATGATATATAGCTGAAGGGGGACCATTTATTTGGGTTAGGGGTTTCTTATTGAACACAATTAAACTTGGTGGTTTTAGCCCTGAATGCTGATTGGCTTACAGCTGTGGTATATCTGACCTTATACCACAAGTCATCTGTTTCTGGGCCTTGACTAATTTACTTATTCTCCAGTGTGAAGTACTTGGTCGTCATTACAAGAAAAAGATAATGGTCCTGCAATACAAGATGGAGACCTTACTATCTACTGTGTTGCCAAAGGACTGTACTGATATCTGTGGAATGTCTGTGATAAAAATAAAAAAAAATCCTCCACCACACTTCCTCTCCAAGCTCATGTGCAATAGCCCAACGAAACTATTACTGTCTCTGTCGAAGTAGGATACTGTTCAATATCCTTTCCAAATTATCTGAGGTTTCATGTTTCAGCCACAAGGGGGAGCCCTGATTCTTTCAATATACCCCACTGAGTAGCTAATAATTTAGATTTTTTTTAAATGAGCGAAATACCATCCTAGACAGCTGAATAACATTATTGTGAGTAACTTCCTGTATATGTGTCACAGCCACGTATCTATGAGCCATCTTTCTCTTGAAAGCTTTGTTTTTTAAACTGGTTCTAATGTTGACCCAGAATATGTCTGTACAAATGCATTATTCCGTAGACTCATACAATACTAATTCCCTGGGGAGTCTAAAGCTGGAATTGCTTTTACATTGCATGTAATCACTGGAAGCTCGGCCTCTAACTCCCACATCCTGCCGACTGGATTGTGATTCAGTCATCCACACAAGCGCATGAGGGGCACTAAGCAAACGGCTTTGAAGAGTTGCGGATGTTTTTTCGAGCTTAAATGGGAGCTGTATGACCCGGAGTCTGGTGAAAGGAAAGGCGATGTCAGTGATTCTGGCTCATACCCACCAACACGGCCAGGATAGGATTGTCTATGACACGATTCAGTGACCACTATTTCTAACCTCATTTACTTAATGAACCACCAATCACAATTTGTTCTGCCCAAAGTACCCCCTGTGGATAGGCCAGGTACCCCCAGAGGTCCTAGTACCCCAGGTTGAAAACTACTGCTCTAATGTATAAGTATAGGGGGTGGAGGTTGAGAACTACTGCTCTAAGGCATAAGTATAGGGGGTGGAGGTTGAGAACTACTGCTCTAAGGCATAAGTATAGGGGGTGGAGGTTGAGAACTACTGCTCTAAGGCATAAGTATAGGGGGTGGAGGTTGAGAACTACTGCTCTAAGGCATAAGTATAGGGGGTGGAGGTTGAGAACTACTGCTCTAAGGCATAAGTATAGGGGGTGGAGGTTGAGAACTACTGCTCTAATGCATAAGTATAGGGGGTGGAGGTTGAGAACTACTGCTCTAATGCATAAGTA
Source organism: Thymallus thymallus (assembly GCA_023634145.1). NCBI lineage: Eukaryota > Metazoa > Chordata > Actinopteri > Salmoniformes > Salmonidae > Thymallus > Thymallus thymallus. Next base: position 39,867,936 of record CM042409.1, on the reverse strand, counting down.
TAGGGGGTGGAGGTTGAGAACTACTGCTCTAAGGCATAAGTATAGGGGGTGGGGAAAGGAAGGGAAAGTATAGGCCTATATAGTGTAGGGTTTAGCTGACTTGAAAAAAGCTACTGTTACAACTTTGACTTCAAACACTTCCCTGTGACAGACAACTGAACACACAGAGAGAAAAATATGACAATTTCTTTTAACAGATAGGCGATGAATGGCCTACATTTCACACTACATTAACACCAGGCTAAATGGGGCCTTGTGAATGAATGAAGCTGTAAAGGGGCCTCTAAGGGTAATGGGCCTCTCCAGTTAGTTAGTCATATACTCTTTCTTTTTTTCACTTCGGAAATGTAGAAGTGAGACACAAAGAAAACCTATGCAGTCTGTATGTTTCCTAAGCCAGAAACTCAGTGTTACAATTAAATAAATCGAGCATGTCATCCATATGCCATATATTTTGTACAAATATTCTTTACTGGCCAGTGATTTTATAGAGGAGGTGATGGTGGTGATTAGAGCATCAACAACAACAGTTCTGCCTGGATGAGTGTTGCATATCAAGCGCTTACATCATTGGAAATCTATGATAAGGATTTAGATCCTTGACAAACATCGATATGACAATAGATTTTCCAGGGGAATCCAATTGTATTTAAAGTGGTATTTGACTTTGGGCATCCTTGTAATCTATGAGGCTAATCTTGAATGAATCCCTAGATGGGGGATTACAAAAACTGACCAGACCACAGATTATTCAGACTTCACCCCCTCTTCTAAACAGAGGGCAGAGGGTTCGGAGAGAGAGAGGAAAGACAAAAGGGGGGGGTAAACATTTAAAAACAGCTTACTTACCATTTATTCTCAATGCATTCCTCATTGATTGCTGTGTTGGCTTGGGGGTCTTTCAGGGATACAAGAGGGCATTCAGGACATCAATTTAACAGTGGATGAGACTAAAGCTGTATTGATTGGCTAACGGTCTTGGGTATGCGCATGAGTGGGGGAGAGATAAGTAGTAGCCAGGTGTGATGGGAGGTAGTGCTCCTCTGCGGCAGCATTGAGTGTCATGAGATAACTGTAAGGGATGTTGGTTGTATACTTCTTTTGACCAGATGGGTCAAAAGAAGTATACAGAAGTGAGCTATATAGGGACTAGTGTGTGTTCCAAATGGCAGCCTATTCCTTATATCCCGCACTACTTTTGAGTGGAAAGCGTCCAGTGACTCCCTCCTCATGTGGCAGCAAATTACAGTCGAGATACAGTCAGGTGCTGAAGTAGGAGAGATAAGAACGTGCCGTTCGCTCACTTCACAGCTAGCTTGAAATGTCACCAATGGAGCTATTGAATTGAATCCTTTTCAATCGCTCAAGTGATTGGTGCATTGTCAAGTAGGACAGTCACGTGTGTTTGCGATCAGAAGACCATTGGTTCAAGTCCGGTATGAGGACAGGGAAAGTCGAGGAAGCTATACTCGGAGCAGCACACTGAAGTCGGTTTCACTTAAAGCTTTTCCCCATTCTTCATATAGACACAACTCTGCTTGATATAGGCAGAGAAGGGCTACCGTTGTTCCATTTATACATATATTTTTTACACTTCTATATTATTTCATTTCAGAATAACTTTTACATGGATTACATTTTGATGTGAGATGGAGGACATTCGTCAACGGCCTACACTTCTTATAGGAGCCAAGGGCTTAAGTTGATACCATGCTGTGTTGTCATGTTACGTTGCTACCATGCGGTGTTGTTGTCTTAGGTATCTGTTTTGGTAGTGTTGTTTTGTCTCTCTTTTCGTGATGTGTGTTTGGTCCTATATTTATATTTTATTTATTTTTATTTTTAGTCCCTGCAGGAGGTATTTTGCCTTTTGGCAGGCCGTCATTGTAAATAAGAATTTGTTCTTAACTGACTTGCCTAGTTAAATAGGCTTAAAAAGGTTAAATAAAATAAAAAAGTAATGTAAGTCAAGTCAAGTTTTTATGTTGCATAAAGAGTAAGAATTTGAGGTTACTCCTCTTTTGCAACATAGAAATTGTATCCATGTAGAATAACTTATTGTATTAATAGATAAATAGAAAGCTATGGCGATATGCTAAAGAGCATACATTTTTTTCATCATTTGGAACTATCTGGAACCACATTGCAAGGCTAGAGTGTCCAGCAGTGCTAGACTGGATTGTCCGTTGGGCCCCTCTTCACTCTCAGGGTGAAACAGGCTGTGAAATGCTAGGAGTTCAGTGGGTCAGGAGAATGTGGCTCCCTGACCCTCCCATTCTTGGAAGAACTCAGGTGCTCTCACAATATATATTCTTACTCAGAATATTTTTTTTCTTTCTATGCATTTATTGATATTGGACACATTTTATACATATTCATATATATTTTATTTTATTTAACCTTTATTTAACTAGGCAAGTCAGTTAAGAACAAATTCTTATTTACAATGAAGGCCTGCACTGGCCAAACTCGGACAACGCTGGGCCAATTGTGCTGCCCTATGGGACTCCCAATCACGGCCAGTTGTGATTTGGATTTGAACCAGGTTGTCTGTAGTGACACCTCTAGCACTGAGATGCATTGAGACGCCACTTGGGACCCCATTCATCATATGAATGATTGATATCCAATCCATTTCCGTCATCATGAGCAGTGCTATCCATCATTTCACCACTGTCAATATTTCCTTTTTCTTGATTGTCCATAATTGAGTTTAAGAATTAATTGAGGTTCGTAATAAATTGAATCGGCAAAGCCCCTGTGTGCATAGTTCCATTGGCAAGCAATATTAAATCGGGCCCATATTGCAACACACACGCTTTTACATTTCCTGAAACCTGCGGCAGCTGGAGTTTGCCATATAAGACTGGCCCCAGTGTTTCTCAGAACTTCACCCCATGAATGACTGGGGTTGTGAATGTCGTTGGCACGCATGGTGTCAGGTTTTGGGTCAAGTGCGGGCACCAACTGACTAGCGCTTTGCCCTATATGGCGAGGACTCACATAACGCTAGGCAGCAATGTGCCACGCTGAACATACAGTCATAAGACTCCTCTGGCATCTGGAACAGCTCTCCGTTCCCTCTCTTTTCCCTCCCTCCCCCTCTCTTTTCCCTCGTTCATTCTCTCTGTCTCTATCTGTGTCAGTGCAGTCCTAAAAATAAATACTATGGTATTGCTCCAGACTCTGAGTTCTTCCACCACTAGTTTTTTTTTTCACTGGGTCAACCCCCACTCCCCCCCCCCCCCCCCCCCCTCTCTCTTTGCTCAGCCTTTTTTCTCACCACAGTTGCAGAGTTCCTAGTAATATTCCTCTTAGGATTCAGGAAGAACCCCTTTACTTGCCAAAAATCCTGCAGCCCTTTTTTTCACTTTCTTCCACATCATCACACATGTGTAATCCATGTGACCACCCCTGCAACCATGTCTGTCGGTCTGTGTAATCCATGTGACCACCCCTGCACCCATGTCTGTCGGTCTGTGTAATTAATGTGACCACCCCTGCACCCATGTCTGTCGGTCTGTGTAATCCATGTGACCACCCCTGCACCCATGTCTGTCGGTCTGTGTAATCAATGTGACCACCCCTGCACTCATGTCTGTCGGTCTGTGTAATCAATGTGACCACCCCTGCACCCATGTCTGTCGGTCTGTGTAATTAATGTGACCACCCCTGCACCCATGTCTGTCGGTCTGTGTAATCCATGTGACCACCCCTGCACCCATGTCTGTCGGTCTGTGTAATCCATGTGACCACCCCTGCACTCATGTCTGTCGGTCTGTGTAATCAATGTAACTACCCCTGCATCCATGTCTGTTGGTCTGTGTAATCCATGTGACCACCCCTGTCTGTCGGTCTGTGTAATCCATGTGACCACCCCTGTCTGTCGGTCTGTGTAATCCATGTGACCACCCCTGCAGCCCTGTCTGTCGGTCTGTCTTCCTCTCTGTGTGTTTGTGTGTGTACTGGGCACAGTTTGGGAACAGTGTCCTGAATGTTCTATATAATAACTAAAAAGGGAATCTACCTGCAAACTAACACATTCATGAATTAGTTGATTCATCAATATATGTCTTCTTTGTATTATTAACTGTTCTTGTTGGGTCTATATACTGTTAAATACATATGATGCTATCATATTGTCAATGCTATATTTCAATGTGTGGGTATATTTAGATGACCACCTATGTTCCATGTGCTACAATTATGTGATTTCTTGGGACCCAACCGACAAACTGTAATGACAGCTTGTAACCTGAGTTCCATGTAGTCCTGAAGGCTCCTCTATCAACTCCCAGCTCTGAGAAACAGGGAAGTCGTATAGTAAAAGACACAGTCAGTGAGGGGAGCACTCCATGTGCGCAGAAACAGATGTTGAGCTTAGTAACTGGGGGTCCTGTGTGTGTGTGTGTGTGTGTGTGTGTGTGTGTGTGTGTGTGTGTGTGTGTGTGTGGCCGGCTGATTGTGAATGAGTCAGTGGTCTGTTTCTCATTCCAACACTGTTACCCCTCTGTTCCTCTTGTGGTGTCTCTCCATGGTAGAAGGGAGTCAGGTGGCCATTAAAACATCCTGAAAACTTACTCATTGACCTTTAACACCATGTCACAACTGCTTACAAATGCTCATAGTAATTCATTTTGAGCTAAAGCTGCGATCTTACACTGGATGAAAAAATACTTTGTTGAATTACTTAAATCAAGATCGCACATATAAAACAGTAACATATAAATTAACCCTAGATAAACTATAGATAGTACCGTACATCTTGAATTAACATTATATTTGAATTACATTAACATTTACATTTAAATTAACCCTAGATAAACTATAATTAGTACTGTACATCTTGAGTCTTTTGACACATTTAAAGGTCCTGTTCTTTTAAGAAAACGAGGAAGTGAAAATGTCAATGTAGCCTTCAGTTGTAACAGTTTAGACATCTCCTTCCTCTTCATCTTCTTCCTCTTCATTTCATGACTCTTTTTTTTCTGTCCTGTGCACTTCCCATATTTAAGTAACATTACCACCATATATATGAAGTTGAACGAGAGCGTTCATTTTGGGCCAGAATCTTACACACTCAGCTAACACAAGAATTGTCCAAGCTCGTATTGACACTAAAGGCCGGGCGGCAGGTAGCCTAGCAGTTAGAGCATAGGGACAGTAACCAAAAGGTCGCTGGTTCGAATCCCCGTAGCCGACAAGGTGAAAAAAAACTTGTCGATGTGTCCTTGAGCAAGGCACTTAACCCTCATTGGCTCCAGGGGCTGACCCTGTAGGTAGGCCATCATTGTAAATAAATAAAAATTCTTAACTGACTTGCCTAGTTAAATAAAGGTTAAATACATTTTAAGGCTCACTCAATGAAAAAAAACTAAGGACTGCAGCTGGAGAAATGCACACACAAATTCATAGATGGCCCAATTGAGGAACTGACAGTCCATGGGGTCAAGATGATAATTTTCATAAGTGACATTCTCAAAGAATCACGAGTGGGCTTTTCAGTTCATGAAACTTTGTCCAACAATAGACAATTTGATGTTGCGTTTGACATTCCCTCTTTACTTGTGCTTAATTTCCCAAGAAGAATCAGTTGCATGCTGACACCAACGAGATAAGAAAAACCAATGTGGTAATCTGTAGAGGAAGACTCTGGATCACTCCGTAGGAGTATCTGTGCCCCCCACACGGCCCCCTATCACAAAGCCACAAGCAACACAACCCATTCCCCCGAACCCCAGCCAATAGCAGACTCGTAGAGGCCAACGATGTTGAAATGGCAGATTTCTTTAAAAGAACAGAAACGTTAGCTGGTGGTTTTCATCTCAAACCCCTTCCTCGTCGCTCCCCTCAGAGGAGATGTCACAAGATGTCACAAGGACCCTTCCCTCGCCAAATCAGGCTGCAAGGCCGGGGGTGAGGAACCGTGTCTTACAGAAACTGACGTGGCAAAAGGGGCAGAGGGGTCACCCTTTTCTCAGAAACGGTTGGAATTTGGAGAACACTGATGTGTGGCAGAGATCAACAGCAAGATGATGTTGATGTCCCTTGCCTCTGTGGTGAAAGTGCCATATTGTCTTACTCATGCTTTCATTGTCCTCACAATGCAAAGGGATAGAACATACGCTCATGGCACCTCCAATGGCTTTGTGCAGGGTGGATATCCAAGTATTCATCAGCAAATAAGAAATCTCTATTTTACCTTAATATCTCAAATGTGTTTGTTGTGACAATCTATACAAATCATCATCAGGTCATCAAAATACACATTACTGTCCTATTGCGAAGGGCAAAGTGAATTGGGAAACGCATCCAGGTTCGTCTGTGTTGTCTGGGGTATATTCAAGGTTTCACTGCAAAGAAATGGACACATTGGCCGCAGCAGCAAGTGGAGCACATCGGCCTATATGAGTCTGGGAGCCCCAGTACGGTAGATGGCCTATATGCGTCTGGGAGCCCCAGTACGGTAGATGGCACTACAATGCCCTATCTGTGGTTATGTCAACTGCGTTATCCCAACTGTCATCCGTCATAACTTTCTCTATTCATGTGTGCAAACAAAGATCAGTAGCCTTTGTCTGCTAAGTCATGTAAACTCCTAACTACCCCACCCTTGCTACACAGCTATATGCACAATCAGCGTTTCACACTCCAACATTGTCCAGCTCCAATATGGGTGTACAGTTAACAAATGTCTGTGTACTTTTAGTGACAAATGGTTTCCGTTAAACCATTGAAATAATAATGGAACAATGACAGTCTATGTTTAATTCACATGATTCTGCACTTTGACCCCTATAACAAACTGTTGTATTGTGTCTCCATATTCTTCTATAAGACTATCTATAATCTTAAAGGGATTTTCGGCCGTCCCCAAAGGAGAGCCCATTTTTGGTTGCAGGTAGAACACAATCTAGAACCCTCTGTAGAAAGGGTTGTACGTGGAACCCAAAAGGGTTCTACCTGCAACCAATAGGGGTTCTTCGAAGGTTTCTCCTATGGGGACAGCCGAAGAAACCTTTAAGGTTATAGAAAGTGTAGGCATATGGGAGCTATTTCTGGGTTAGCTACCTGCCAGCAATGCTATCTAGTGGACTTTAATACATTCCCAACAGAGACTGGTTTCTCTGATGTACACCACAAAGCATGACAACCACACATTGCGCCCACCACATAAAAATGGGCCCAAGTGGAAATGTACACCGAAATTCACCCACCCCACGAAATGTATCCATTACACAGAAAGAAACCTTTCTCTACTGTTAAGTTACTGACAAGAAAATGTTAGGATGTTACAGACATCAAGCTAAGACAAGCCTCCTATAATATCTAGATCATTGGGCCTCAGCTAGAGATATTCTCACAACTTCTTCTAAGGATTGTGAACAGCTTGAACAAGTAGAAATGTTATTTTCCATAGAGCTTTTTTCTGTCTATAACAGAAAGAGGACAGTCTATGGGCTTTCATGTGCATGTCCCAGTGATCTAACCAAACCATCATCCAACCCTGTCACGTTAATTGGTAGTTGGAGTCCGAAAGTCAAGTTTTACTCTGAATTTGTTTGGTAAACGTTTGTACAAAGATCCTCAGTGTATTGTATTGGGAATGGCATACGCATTGAAAGTAGATGGATAAAAGTTATTGAATTCATTAAGATCTAAGCCATGGTCCATTGATAAAATACAGTGTTTGGTATATATTTTTTATTTAACCTTTATTTAACTAGGCAAGTCAGTTAAGAACAAATTCTTATTTACAATGACGGCATACACCGGCCAAAACTGGGCCAACTGTGCGCCGCCCTATGGGATTCCCAATCACGGCCGGTTGTTATACAGCCTGGATTTGAACTAGGGTGTCTGTAGTGACGCCTCTAGCACTGAGATGCAGTAGTTTAGACTGCTGCGCCACTCAGGAGCCCCCAGTAACAGAATAAACCTTGTGTCTATCAAATGAATCCATCCAGTACATTTCAGCAATAAATGTGATTTAAAAAAAATAAAGCATATGTCTTATGTAATTGAAATATGAAATAGGCCCATGCATGGTGAGGTTTGTAGGTAGCCAGGGAGAAAGAAGCAGTGCTATGGCGCTTACATTACACGAGCCGAGGTGTGAGCAGAGTTCATTCAGATTCTACTACAGGCTACTCTAATTCAGTGGGCTAGTCTGACAGCAGAGTTCATTCAGATTCTACTACAGGCTACTCTAGTTCAGTGGGCTAGTCTGACAGCAGAGTTCATTCAGATTCTACTACAGGCTACTCTAGTTCAGTGGGCTAGTCTGACAGCAGAGTTCATTCAGATTCTACTACAGGCTACTCTAATTCAGTGGGCTAGTCTGACAGCAGAGTTCATTCAGATTCTACTACAGGCTACTCTAGTTCAGTGGGCTAGTCTGACAGCAGAGTTCATTCAGATTCTACTACAGGCTACTCTAGTTCAGTGGGCTAGTCTGACAGCAGAGTTCATTCAGATTCTACTACAGGCTACTCTAGTTCAGTGGGCTAGTCTGACAGCAGAGTTCATTCAGATTCTACTACAGGCTACTCTAGTTCAGTGGGCTAGTCTGACAGCAGAGTTCATTCAGTTTCTACTACAGGCTACTCTAGTTCAGTGGGCTAGTCTGACAGCAGAGTTCATTCAGATTCTACTACAGGCTACTCTAGTTCAGTGGGCTAGTCTGACAGCAGAGTTCATTCAGATTCTACTACAGGCTACTCTAGTTCAGTGGGCTAGTCTGACAGCAGAGTTCATTCAGATTCTACTACAGGCTACTCTAGTTCAGTGGGCTAGTCTGACAGCAGAGTTCATTCAGATTCTACTACAGGCTACTCTAGTTCAGTGGGCTAGTCTGACAGCAGAGTTCATTCAGATTCTACTACAGGCTACTCTAGTTCAGTGGGCTAGTCTGACAGCAGAGTTCATTCAGATTCTACTACAGGCTACTCTAGTTCAGTGGGCTAGTCTGACAGCAGAGTTCATTCAGATTCTACTACAGGCTACTCTAGTTCAGTGGGCTAGTCTGACAGCAGAGTTCATTCAGATTCTACTACAGGCTACTCTAGTTCAGTGGGCTAGTCTGACAGCAGAGTTCATTCAGTTTCTACTACAGGCTACTCTAGTTCAGTGGGCTAGTCTGACAGCAGAGTTCATTCAGATTCTACTACAGGCTACTCTAGTTCAGTGGGCTAGTCTGACAGCAGAGTTCATTCAGATTCTACTACAGGCTACTCTAGTTCAGTGGGCTAGTCTGACAGCAGAGTTCATTCAGATTCTACTACAGGCTACTCTAGTTCAGTGGGCTAGTCTGACAGCAGAGTTCATTCAGATTCTACTACAGGCTACTCTAGTTCAGTGAGATAGTCTGACAGCAGAGTTCATTCAGATTCTACTACAGGCTACTCTAGTTCAGTGGGCTAGTCTGACAGCAGAGTTCATTCAGATTCTACTACAGGCTACTCTAGTTCAGTGAGATAGTCTGACAGCAGAGTTCATTCAGATTCTACTACAGGCTACTCTAGTTCAGTGAGATAGTCTGACAGCAGAGTTCATTCAGATTCTACTACAGGCTACTCTAGTTCAGTGGGCTAGTCTGACAGCAGAGTTCATTCAGATTCTACTACAGGCTACTCTAGTTCAGTGGGCTAGTCTGACAGCAGAGTTAATTCAGATTCTACTACAGGCTACTCTAGTTCAGTGGGCTAGTCTGACAGCAGAGTTCATTCAGATTCTACTACAGGCTACTCTAGTTCAGTGGGCTAGTCTGACAGCAGAGTTCATTCAGATTCTACTACAGGCTACTCTAGTTCAGTGAGATAGTCTGACAGCAGAGTTCATTCAGATTCTACTACAGGCTACTCTAGTTCAGTGAGATAGTCTGACAGCAGAGTTCATTCAGATTCTACTACAGGCTACTCTAGTTCAGTGGGCTAGTCTGACAGCAGAGTTCATTCAGATTCTACTACAGGCTACTCTAGTTCAGTGGGCTAGTCTGACAGCAGAGTTCATTCAGATTCTACTACAGGCTACTCTAGTTCAGTGAGATAGTCTGACAGCAGAGTTCATTCAGATTCTACTACAGGCTACTCTAGTTCAGTGGGCTAGTCTGACAGCAGAGTTCATTCAGATTCTACTACAGGCTACTCTAGTTCAGTGAGATAGTCTGACAGCAGAGTTCATTCAGATTCTACTACAGGCTACTCTAGTTCAGTGGGCTAGTCTGACAGCAGAGTTCATTCAGATTCTACTACAGGCTACTCTAGTTCAGTGGGCTAGTCTGACAGCAGAGTTCATTCAGTTTCTACTACAGGCTACTCTAGTTCAGTGGGCTAGTCTGACAGCAGAGTTCATTCAGATTCTACTACAGGCTACTCTAGTTCAGTGGGCTAGTCTGACAGCAGAGTTCATTCAGATTCTACTACAGGCTACTCTAGTTCAGTGGGCTAGTCTGACAGCAGAGTTCATTCAGATTCTACTACAGGCTACTCTAGTTCAGTGGGCTAGTCTGACAGCAGAGTTCATTCAGTTTCTACTACAGGCTACTCTAGTTCAGTGGGCTAGTCTGACAGCAGAGTTCATTCAGATTCTACTACAGGCTACTCTAGTTCAGTGGGCTAGTCTGACAGCAGAGTTCATTCAGATTCTACTACAGGCTACTCTAGTTCAGTGGGCTAGTCTGACAGCAGAGTTCATTCAGATTCTACTACAGGCTACTCTAGTTCAGTGAGATAGTCTGACAGCAGAGTTCATTCAGATTCTACTACAGGCTACTCTAGTTCAGTGAGATAGTCTGACAGCAGAGTTCATTCAGATTCTACTACAGGCTACTCTAGTTCAGTGGGCTAGTCTGACAGCAGAGTTCATTCAGATTCTACTACAGGCTACTCTAGTTCAGTGGGCTAGTCTGACAGCAGAGTTCATTCAGATTCTACTACGGGCTACTCTAGTTCAGTGAGATAGTCTGACAGCTGCCTCTAGATGGCACATTAACCCACTCTCAGTTCACCCATATTAGCCGAGCCTGGTTGAAGCAAGTCAGTCCTCCCAACAAATACTGAGTTTAGCTCATATAGCCAATAGTGTTCATGCTATTTGAGGTAGCCTACTGATTGACACACTGGTTACACCTGACTGAATGTCAATGAAGGGGTATGAAAGTGTATCACGGACAATATTCCTTTAGTTTTTCAGAAATTAATTAATTATTTTATTTAGCTTTTTAAATTATTTGTATTGCAAAGTTAACTTAAAACCCATGTAAAAACAAAAAGAAGTTGATTGGTCGCATACAGTATATTGCAAAGTGATTCAATTATGTCATTAAACAATAGATGTAATGGCTTATTTGCTACGTGTGGCTTGTTTGATCAAATATACGTTTAGTAATGATTAGGTTGTTACAAGGGTACTGATATACCTAGGAGACGTGACATCCCGGCAACTTTGAGAAAAAACACTTTATATCGGCGTTGTGGCTGGTCTTCACTAGTTACCACAGCCACAAAGTCATAAACGCCGCCTATATCTACAATGAATGTTCTTCAAATGTGAGTTTAAACATAACCACACTGCTGAATTTATGCCTAACCTTGAATTAGAACCAAAAAGCAAATGTGGGTTTTCACGAATTTACGATATAGCCTATTTTTACTTTGTGGCTGTGGTAACTAGTGAACCGTTGTGCGAGCGAATCTGCCCTCTCATTGGCTATAATGGTCCCATCTGATCTTTCCTCCTCCCGACTGCCTTCCATTTTTGAAGACGTTTACTTTAATTGTTCAAGCGTCCAATAGAGTATCTGGTCAATATAATGGGTAATCTAATCTGTGATTGCCACAGAGTTTTGTTTTTCCTTACGCATCTAATGTGAATACTATAGTAGGTTACCCTCTACTTCCATTTTCGCAAGGTTAAACAGTGTAAATCATTACTAGTTTGTAGTATTTTAATCAATAGATTCGGCATAATAGTTTGGCCGTTTCTTTTTGTTATGCGTGCATACGTGCAAATAATGTGTGCTGCGTGTCTGGACTGGCTGGTGAATTGCTTCGAAATGTCCAACGTGGCCATAAACTCATTCCCACATCATAGAACGGAAGATGCCGCATTGCCACTACGGAGCAGGCGAGACACCCGGCGTTAGTGAGAACACACGTGTACATTTGTACCCAGCCCCGCCTCCATTTTCTTGGAATTCCACAATGCGCATTGAGAGTAGATCCATCCGCGTCTCCAGACTATATAGACCTTTACTTATAACACGTTTTGAGGTGTGCCTTTTATCCCCGTATTTCCCGAGCGGATGCATACGGATTTATAACCAATAATCATTATAACGACAGTAGAATATTTCAATTCTAATGTCATATTTTGATGTTTACGTTTTGGCGCGATTTTGGCTGCGGAAGGATACTGCTGTGCGGTGGTTGTATATACTGAAATCGGTGTCTCCGCCACACCCACCCACGGATCGGTCTGCTATAGTGCGTGAGCTATGGTCGCTTGATTAAAACGCAGCGGACTTTAAGTACGTTCACAGGCAGTCGGATCGTTACATTAGTCTATCTCCGTTTAATTTCGTTGGAATTTATCAAGTCACGAAAAAAAGGCGCATTCTTCTCTTTCTCACCCCTGACAGAATAAAGGTAAGAGTTTATATTTTACGGGGTCACGGTTTATTTCACATGCTATGGGGGTTTTTCACGTGTTTTTTTTTTTTCTTCCCATGCCGGTGATTTTTGCAGCGTGTCTAACTACCTCGCTACCAGATGTTTAGAAACCGTTCTATTTCAAACGAGATCACCGCATGCATGAAATAGTAATTTATTCTGCTTGCATGGTTTTAGCTTTAGTTGTCTTTTTTATTTTGGAGATTAAAAAAATAAAATAAAAAAATCTATATATAAACTTGTTTTAAACCATGACTAACACGTTGGCATTGTAAAGTACGTCGATAAATGAGAGTTTTTTTTTTTTTTTATATGCAACTGTCGTTGCATACTAAGGTACTTAAAAAAAACCCGATTAACTAATCAAATTAAATTAAATTGCCATGTTGAACGCCCATGTGACGTGGGCCTTTCTCTGTTCCGCGAGCCTACTGCTTGCTTATGGTAACTGCACCTCTCCAGCCCTTTAAAACGTCTACTGGTGTTTTAGACACGATTTACGATTGACTTGAGGTGACAAGTATGGGCGGGCTGGAGCTCCGTACTTTATCTGCACCTTTCTCCGCTATTTTAGTAACCGAAAGGTCGCTGGTTCGAATACCCGAGCCTACTAGGTGAAAAGCTGTCGATGTGTCCTTGAGCAAGGCACTTAACCCTAATTTGCTCCAGGGGCTGACCTTGTAGCTAGGCTGTCATTGTAAATACGAATTTATGAACTGACTTGCCTGGTTAAATAAAGGTTACAAATACTCAACTGAACACTCAGCTATTCAGCCAGTTGTGGTAGATACATTGCAGTTGATATACATGTGCGCATGATATTGCTAAATACTGCCCAATTAAAACATTTGTATATATCTAGATGAGTGAAACTGATAATGAGCTGTGTGCTTGATTGCTCAACAGTAGTCACGTTTTAGCAATAGCCAGTGAATTAACTTTATCTGCAGGCATCTCGCCCAGCCTTTGAATTGTTACCTAGTTGATCTTTGCTTAGGTCAATTCAAACTTTCCTTGAGGAGGAGAATGCTAATTTGGAGACTTTGAGCTCCCCAGCTGTTTAAATGATGTCATGGGGATAAAAACTGGTTGACGACCACCCTCATTGGGGCGGGCGCAGGATGTAAACATGAATAAAAGGTTGGGCTTGCAGTTGGAGTACTAAGAGCATCACTAATAAGTTAGGACTTTCATCACACGTGCATACTATTTAGTCATTTTTTTTAAACGTTTTATTTTCCCTCTTCCCAGATTCTTCCAAAATGCTGCAAGACTGGTTCTACTCAGAGCCCCTCTTATTTGATGATGAATTCTGCCAGAGTTTGATGAAGGACCTACAATCGCTCCCCACGCCACCCCAGTCCCCGCCGATGAAGGCTGGACTCAATGCCAAACCACTTTCCAAGGAGGACCAGTTGAGCTATCTCTCTGACATACTCCTGGAGGATCAAGACCCGCAACTAAATTTGAATTTTGACATTTTGTACGATTGCAGTGCAATCACAACACAGGACCAACAGCCAGAGGAGTCCGACGACTGTTTGTGGCATTGCCTCAGTGATAAGTCTATAGAGGAGAAGCTATCGTCTGTGCTCTCCAGCAGCCCGCTGCTCTCGGACATTGACACAAGAATTTTCGAGGAAATAGCCGGCTCCACACTGGACTGCCACACAGCGGCGCTCGGGTGCCAAGCTTTGGAGAATGAGGAGTTACTATTGGACAGCCAGGACCGTCAGGAGCAAGCCAGCGAGACTACCTCCGACTACGGCTCAGCAGGAGGAGAATTTTCAACGTATTGGAGCAGTGCTAGTGATACCGGTGAGTTGGTCATCCTCCTTGGCTAAGCTGTGCTTGTAAACGAAAAGGTTACAATAGCATGTGTGTTATTTGCTTTAATAGTTAAGAGGAACTTTTAGAAGGTGACTTTAGGCCACCTGACTTAGGTAGTGACACATTAGTTACATAAAGATTTGACCTCCAAACGCATGCTTTCTAAATGCCTTTATTTCTTAAGGGAATTTACATTAGAACCACGGTTTTTTTTTCTTGCAGCGTTCAATACTATTTCTCAAGAGCTTCTGCAAAAAATGAACAAGATACTTTTAAGTTATTGTTGTGCAAGCTTGCAATACAAGCATAGAAGGAATGTTGGCAACATTGCCCCCGAAAGTCATAGTTAAATGTGTTCGTCTAAAGCGAAGGCATCTGAAAGGCAGTTGTTCAGGTGTTATCGGAATTGACCGCTAACCCAAACTCTTGTGGATTATCTCTCCACAGAGGAGGAGATAGACGTAGTGACGGTGAAGAGGACCGCCAGCCCCTCCTCCCAGTCGGCAGAGGAGAGCCGTCGGCAACGACGAGCCATCAAGCGCCAACACCTGGAGATCCAGCTGCAGCACAACTACGCCGCCCCCTGCCCGGCATCGCCCCTCCGCCCAGAGCTCTTGTCCGCCGCCTCAGGCTCCCACCACAAGCGCTCCCGGGCCTCTGACTCACACAAACACCACCACCACGGCTCGTCGGGCCGCTCGTCCTCGTCCCGCCACCACCTCAGCAGTCACCACCATTCCAGCTCCTCTAGGCAGTCGCCGGACGTGGAGGATGAGGAGGAGAGGAGGCACACCCACAACGTGATGGAGAGGCAGCGGCGCAACGAGCTTAAGAACTGCTTCCTTCGGCTCAGGGACAACGTGCCTGAGCTGTCCAATAACGACAAGGCCTCCAAGGTGGTCATCCTGAAGAGGGCACGAGACAGCATCCGTGGCCTGGAGCTGGAGAGCCAGAGACTGAACGCCAAGCGAGAAAAGCTCAGAGACGGGCAGAAGCAGCTGAAAGCTAAACTGGCGCAGCTCAGGAGGTAATGGTGGGACTGAGGAGGTAATGGTGGGACTGAGGAGGTAATGGTGGGACTGAGGAGATGAGGTGCAACAAAAACATTTAGAGACATTTCAATAGACCGGTTGAGAAGACCTGTCTGGACTTTTAAAACGTTTTTTTTTTTTTTTTTTTCAAAGTATACTTTTATTGAACTAGGCAAATCAGTTAAGAACAAATTCTTATTTACAATGACGGCCTACACCGGCCAAACCCGGACGACCCTGGGGCAGTTGTGCGCCGACCTATGGGACTCCTAATCACGGCCTGTTGTGATACAGCCTGGAGTCGGAACCAGGGTGTCTGTAGTGACTCCTCAAACACTGAGATGCAGTGCCTTAGACCGCTGCGACACTCGGGAGCCCTAGACTTCAGACTTGAAGCTGTGCACGTTCTATGCATGGTGGCATCCATCCTCTGCAGTGACTTTTCCAAGAAGTGAATGTTGCTAAGAGACTGTTAAATGTGGTTGAGGAAAAAAGACTTTGGTGGAATAGGTCCACGTTCAGCCCAGAGAAATGTTTCTTTTTTTTTATTGTCCTAGCGATTTGCCAAAGTCCTTGTTCATAAAGTAGACTACATGTAACACAGTCTATTTTGTAGAGTAAGCTATATCAAATTGTGCAGCCATTTGTTAGTGAAACATGGAACTTTAATATAGTCTCTTCCACATTCCCACATATGTTATAAACCTGTTCTCTTGCTGTTTTAGGTTTTTTTTTGGGCTGGATCCAAAGTTTGAATGTAATGTATGCCAATTGTTGCCATTACTTGCAAAAAAAATTAGACTTCTTGCATTTACTCAAACTTTAAAGCCTCGACCTGTTGGTAGGAATTTGGTATGTTATTAAGAAATAATGCAGTTCTCATGCCTTAACTCATTCTGTTGTCAACTCGTACCTGTACAATGTTTTGTTAAACATATTTACTCTACCTACCTCGACCAGGTCTCAAACCTGACAATTTGTTTGGTTTTTCAGATCAACTATATAGATTTCTTTGTATATATTTTTGTTTGTTTATTATTGCATCATAAATTATTTCTTTCTTGTTCATTTGCAAGTAAATAGTTCTGTTCTTTTAGCAACAGCACTTTGTTTTTTTTATAATGTAATAAAAAATAGACAAATCAATGTTTATTATACAGACTGTGATACACACCTGTATACCTTGACAGGATGCAAGGTATCTGGTTTTCCTCCAAGAAGACCGCTATTGAACAATCAATGTGCGGTACTTATGTAGGCGTTCTCTATGGTATTTGGGTCAAGGTGGTTGGGTGGATCATTGACAGTTCTGAAGATTGCACAGTACCTGATTGGAACGGCACAATAACTATTTTCAAAGCCTTTTTCAAAAGATAGTCCCTTTCGTCTCAAACTGGGGTGTGACTGATAACACAAGCAATAATTTGCCCGTCATGCTTTCAAATTGTACACAGAGTTCAGTGTGCATAGATGGAGAGACACTTGACCTTTTCTCTCTTACGTGAATACACCCAACCACCTGCCTGAGACCTAGATTTGAAGGGCGACAGGTAGCCTAGCTGTTAAGAGCATTGGGCCAGTAACCGAAAGGTCGCTGGTTCGAATACCCGAGCCGTCAGGGTGAAAAACCTGTCGACGTGTCCTTGAGCAAGGCACTTAACCCTAATTTGCTCCAGGCGAGCCGTACTACTATGGCTGACCCTGTAGATAGGCCGTCATTGTAAATATAAATTTGTTCTTAACTGACTTGCTGAGTTAAATAAAGGCTTAAAAAAAATAAAATAAAGGTTTGAGCCCAGTTCTTCACTTTGACATTTACAGCATGACCGTCGTCAACACAGTACTGTCTGAAAGAACAAACTTATTTAACCAGAATTGTGTCCATGCATGGGAACCATGGTGCCTGACCAAGTTATTGTAACAGCAAATGTAAGACCAACCAACCCCATTCTCCAGATTTTGTATTCTCCTGCCGGCCGCTATAGTTTACTTTGAGAATATAGCTCTGGTTCTCATGGCACACAACGTTACATAACTCTGAGGGCAAAGTAGTGAACACATCTGTTACAAATGGCCCACGTTGGCACACAGCCCTGTGAACTATTATCTACAACAACTCGGAGCGCAGGGCAGGCTTGTTATTTAATGTCTGGCCAAGAGTTACCCTACTGACCGATTATGATGCTTTTCCTGTCTGGTTGTGTCATAAGCACACCTGTCAGCAGTATGTCTAGTGTGCATGGTGCTGTCATCATGATATCCACACCTGGGTTGTGTTTATTAAGGCACACAAAGGAAAGCATTTTAAAACCAAAATGTGCAATGTGTCCCTCCCTGTTACAGTACATTTATTTCAGTTTGGTTATTTTTTATTTATTTAACCTTTATTTAACCAGGCAAGTCAGTTAAGAACAAATTATTATTTACAATGACTGCCTATCTACATTAGGGTTAAGTGCCTTGCTCAAGAACACATTGACAGGTTTTTTTCACCTTGTAGGCTCGGGGATTCAAAACCAGCAACCTTTCAGTTACTGGCCCAACCCTATCTGCCACCCTAAACAATAAATATTACCCTGGCCGCCAGGAGTCCAGTAGAGCTGGCTGAAGGCTCATGATGCGTCACTGACTGCCAGTGGTGATATGAGGTAGGCTTGCAGGTCGTTGTGACTTCGGATAAGTGTAGCTTATCTGAGATTGTGGTGACAACGGGCAAAAGGTAACTGTTGGGTTACATTACTGATAAAAGTGCACTGCATGGCTAAAAGGTATTTGGTGCATGTATTTCAGCCACACAGCCGTGCAATCTCCATAGACAAACATTGGCAGTAGAATGGCCCGTACTGTGACATTCAACATGGCACCGTCATAGGATGACACCTTTCCAACAAGTCAGTTTGTCAAATTCCTGCCCTGCTAGAGCTGCCCCGGTCAACTGTAAGTGCTGTTATTGTGAAGTGGAAACATCTAGGAGCAACAACCGCTCAGCCTTTTGGAAAAGGCCCTTTCTTGTTTCAGCATGACACTGCCCCTGTGCACAAAACCAGGTCCATAAAAAAATGGTTTGTTGACATCGGTGTGGAAGAACTTAACTGGCCTTCACAGAGCCCTGACCTCAACCCCATTGAACACCTTTGGGATGTATGCCGACTGTATATCATACAGTCTTAGCAATAGCCAAGCCTTTCTTTGATTGGACGATATTCCTAACAAAATTCAGCATTTTATGCCTTGATAAAAACAGTGCTTCATGCAGTGCTTCATTTTCACTTTTTGCAATGAAAAAATAAATAAACATTAAAGCAATCAAAGTTAATTTGACGATTCTCATGCCCCAGCAAACAAAACGCCATTTGAAAAAGTACATTTTAGTCCGGGCCTAATATTCTAGCCCGGGCCTAAGAGTTGATTTGGTTTGGCTCGGCCTGGGTTTACGGTTTGCGCAACATTGTAACTAACCTGTTTTTGAGACCTACGCAAGGCCGAGGCTGTGTGAGAAGCGCTCCAGTGTCTCTCGCATAACTAGAATGAGATGAACTTTCTATGCTCTCTCTCTCTCTCTCTGCTCTGATAGATTTGAACATGCAACTCTCATCTCTCCAGCATTGCACTTCATCATTTATATCCTTATAGAATTATAGCCGCGCCAAGGGTTCTGAAAGAACTTCAGCACCCCTGATCAATTGAAATACTTTTGCCAAAGTTATAGAATTACTGCTGTCTGTTCAGAAATAATTTAAATCATTCAGAATAGCCCACTACACCACGAGAAGGCCTTTAAATTAACCACATAGACTATTTATTTTAAGAAGCTATTGATCCTATCTGTGTATTGTAGCCCAATAACAAGGAATAGTTGTGCATTATTGGGTGATTCAGTGAAACTGGAAAGCATTTTTAGGACTATAATTTCCTCATATTGAAGCCAACAATGTGTCTCCACACACCAAGCCTAGGCTATTGATGGATTCAAGACAAAGTCGTTTTTATTGATCTCAGTTTGTCAGTGTCAAAGTAGCTTGGCATTTCCATCATTTGTGCGTCCATCCATCAAGTCTCCAGTCATGTAAAATGACAGAATTGCACAAAATGCGTTTTTAAAGGCCACGTTTTTCCAGTAGCCTAGGCTACAAAATATGCCTCTACTCTACTGCTCTTATTATTGGCCTAAAGGTGATTTATTTCCCCTTATGTTTTCAGGTACCTCAGAACTCCCCAGGTCACCCCACTCTCGTGTTCACTTTTTGTTCCGGCACCTCCCGATTTACAAATTAAGCACTGCGTGTGCGTGTAGGTGTGTGACAGAAAAAATATGTGTGTGAGAGGGAGGCAATGGAGGGAGCTTTTTACAGCGCAAGCACAAAATAGCTTACTGGCAGTTTCAAAGTCCCTGAATAATGTGGTTACAATGGGTTGGATTGTGACGAGGGCATTTCCATGTACACATTTGGTGGCAAATGAAAGCTAGGAGTATAGGCTACATATAGGCTACAAAAATGTGACTTTTTTCACAAATGAGAAATGCAATTATGTCTGAAGAACTTGTCGTTGAACTATTAGCCTCATACCTTCATTTGTCCCAGGTGAATCAATTGAATTCCCAATAACAACCTAATTCGTCAAGCTTTTACAAAGTGCATGCTAATGTACCTTTTGCCTCTGCTATCATTATCACAAGATTGCTCTCAAAAGACCAGTGGGTCTGAATGGGTCTGCAAGCCCAGGCACTTTTCCACACTCTCGCTTTCATCCTTTGTGTTTCAAGTCATTGGGCCGTGGATCTTATCAAGGGGTGTGGAGAGGGAAGACTCCACAGTCTGCATCACTATAGCATGCCTTCCTAAAATTGTGCGTGTGGGCATTGGGGTCGGGGGTCAGGATGGATGGATGGCATGTGATGTTCCTTAGGATGTTCTTTAATATGCTAAGGCTTCGTTGGTTTCAGGACTGGCTCTTGTGTGACTGTCTGCAGACACAGAGGTGGGAAGGAGGGGGAGGACAGTACAAGGTGTTGGTACACAACCATTCAGGAGCATTCAAGCACTCATTTTAGGTGTCACAAACATTTGCCTTGTGTAGTATCATAGTAAGTGTGAATTGGAGGCAGTAAAAAACAAAGCGAGAACACCACTCCTCAATGGAAAGCAGCTACTTTTAAAGAATCTCTTTACTGTTGACATTTAGCAAGCAAGCAGGAGTTTAGTTTCGCAATTTAGGCATGGTATCAAACCAGGTATGCACAGTCAAACTGTTTAAGACAAGTCTCCCGTCCCCAAAGTTTAAGCACCCTAAGAGAGATCAACAGCATGTCTTTGTAGAGGTAAGTACCCACTGGGCACAAACTGGTTGAATCAAAGTTGTTTCAATGTAATTTGTCAACGTATTGTGATGTGGAATCTACGTGGAAAATACATTGGATAAAAAAAAAAAAGTAATCAACATTGTTTTGAGGGTGACATTTCAACCACATGATTATGTCAAATCAAATCAATCTAATAACATTTTATTAGTCACATACACATTTAGCAGATGTTATTGTGGGTGTAGCGAGATGCTTCACTGAAAAATCATTGAAGCTGGAGGTTCCTATCTCCCTCAATAACTTTAAGCATCAGCTGTCAAAGCTGCTTATCGATCACTGCACCTGTATATAGCCCTTCTGTAAATAGCCCACTCTACTACCTCATCCCCATATTTATTTTCGTTTATTTTTCACTAATCTTGCACTCCAGTATCTCTATTTGCACATCATAATTTGCACATCCTTCATTCCTGTGTTAATGATGATAATTCTGTAATTTATTTCTACTCTATAGTCTATTTATTGTCCTACCTCCCAACCTTACTGCATTTTTGCACTACATTTTGCACTCTGTTTATAGATTTTCTATTGTGTTTTTGACTGTTTGTTTAATGTGTAACTCTGTGTTGTTGTGTTTTTTTTTTGTCGCACTGCTTTGCTTTGTCTTGGCCAGGTCGCAGTTGCAAATGAGAACTTGTTCTCAACTGACCTACCTGGTTAAATAAAGGTGAAATAAAAAAAAAAAAAAATGCTTGTGTTCCTCGCTCCAACAGTACAGTAGTATCTAATAATACACGACAATACACACTCATCTAAAAGTAGAAGAATAGAATGAAGAAATATATAAATATTAGGACGAGTGATGTTGGAGTGGCATTGACTAGAATACAGTAGAATAGAATACAGTATTTACATATGAGATGGGTAAAGCAGTATGTAAACATTATTAAAGTGACTAGTGTTCCATTATTAAAGTGACCAGTGATTCTAAGTCTATGTATAAAGGGCAGCCGCCTCTAAGGTGCAGGGTTGAGTAACCGGGTGGAAGCCGCCTAGTGATGGCTATTTAACATTCTGATGGCTTTGAGATAGAAGCTGTTTTTCAGTCTCTCTGTCCCAGCTTTGATGCACCTGTACTGACCTCGCCTTCTGGATGATAGCGGGGTGAACATGCCTTGGCTCGGATGGTTGTTGTCCTTGATTATCTTTTTGGCGTTCCTGTGACGGGTGCTCTAGGTTTCCTGGAGGGCAGGTAGTTTGCCTCCGGTGATGCGCTGGGCAGACCACACCACCCTCTGGAGAGCCCTGCAGTTGCGAGCGGTGCAGTTGCCATACCAGGCGATATGATACAGCCCGACAGAATGCTCTCAATTGTGCATCTGTAAAAGTTTGTGAGGGTTTTAGGTGCCAAGCCAAATTTGTCAGTGATGTGTACGCTGAGGAACTTGAAGCTTTCCACCTTCTCCAATGCGGTCCCATCGATGTGGATAGGGGGGTGCTCCCTCTGCTGTTTCATGAAGTCCACGATCATCTCCTTTGTTTAGTTGACGTTGAGTGAGAGGTTGTTTTCCTGGCACCACAGTCCCAGAGCCCTCACCTCCTCCCTGTAGGCTGTCTCGTCATTGTTGGTAATCAAGCCTACTACTGTTGTGTCGTCTGCAAACTTTATGATTGAGTTGGAGGTTTGCTTGGCCACTCAGTCATGGGTGAACAGGGAGTACAGGAGGGGTCTGAGCATACACCCTTGTGGGGCCACAGTGTTGAGGAGCAGCGAAATGGAGGTGTTGTTTCCTACCTTCACCACTTGGGGGCTGCCCGTCAGGAAGTCCAGGACCCAGTTGCAGAGGGCGGGGTTCAGACCTATGGCCCCGAGCTCAATGATGAGCTTGAAGGGTACTATGGTGTTGAAGGCTGAGCTATAGTCAATTAACAGCATTCTTACATAGGTATTCCTCTTGTCCAGATGGGATAGGGCAGTGTGGAAGTGGGTCAGGTAAGGGATGTGATATGATCCTTAACTAGCCTCTCCAAGCACTTCATGATGACAGAAGTGAGTGTTACGGGGCGATAGTCATTTAGTTCAGTTACCTTTGCTTTCTTGGGTACAGGAAAAATGGTGGCCATCTTGAAGCATGTGGGGACAACAGACTGGGATAGGGAGAGATTGAATATGCTCAAACACACCAGCCAGCTGGTCTGCGCATGCTCTGTGGACACGGCTAGGGATACCATCTGGGCCAGCAGCCTTGCGAGGGTTAACATGCTTAAATATCTTACTCACGTCGGCCACGGAGAAGGAGAGCCCACAGTCCTTAGTAGCGGGCCGCGTCGGTGGCACTGTGAGGCGGGTGAGGAAGGTGTTTAGCTTGTCCGGAAGCAAGACGTTGGTGTCTGCGACGTGGCTGGTATTCCCTTTGTAGTCCATTATTGCCTGTAGACCATGCCACATCATGGTAACCAATGTTCAACATCGGGTCCACCTCCTCTTGGAGAGATCTATCTACAGCCATCCATTTGGTCTCCCTTCCAGGGATTTTAAACAAGCCTCTCCTTGATATTTGTCAGTGACTACTACCAATGATGTGCTATCATGAGAATCACTATTGAGTGATCTCTTAATAACTAAATAGTTTCACTGTTGCTGTCGAAGTCATTCCAAAGGTTAGATTTAACAGAGTAAATGAAATGTAACCATACTTTATCAATCATATATCATCAATGATACCATTTAAGCCTATATAGCATTTGCGAAGTCATCAACAGCTATTGTTTCAATTCAACACAGGGTTCAACAAAAAATAGAGCTTTGGTTGATTTAAAATTTTATCTTCAAGTTAATAATTCATGTTTAACAAAAATCTAAGTTAGATAATAATATTAAATCTAATCAAACTTTATTTAACAGTACATTTAAAGTTTGATTAGATTTAGTCATATTATCTAACTTAGATCTTTGGTTGAGATGGAGACATGTATCCAACATATCAATTATTCATTTGTAGACAAACTGAATATTGAAATGTGTTTAGGTCTTTGAACGAGATGTGTATTCTGTTTGGATAATTCTCTCTGTGCCACTGACTTAGTCTGTCTTTATTTCCAGTTTGTCTACAAGTTAATAATTGATATGTTTGATTCACGCCTCCATCTCAACCAAACATCTAAGTTGAAGAATAGGATAAAGCCAGTGGCTCAGATGGAACTATCCAGTCGTTAGATACAGTACATCTCCTTTAAATATTGATATTTGTCAACCAAACACAATTCAATATTACTTTTGTAATACCGTAAATAGCCTAAAGTTAAGGCTATCTTGCAAACTAAACTAACGTTATTTATTCAACCTTAAAATGAGTAACAACCATGGCCACATTACTGTTACTCACTGTCTTCTTACTAAATCATAGAAAGTGTGAATGTTCAAGATGCTATAAATGGTTAAAAGCGCAGTAATAACACATTTAGAATGAAAAAAAAAAAACGTATTTTTGAGTGGGTGGATAAAGGTTGAAATCTAATTGATCAGCGTCTCAACCATTTATTACCTACATTTCCATGTTGAAATTACGTGGAGCAAAGACGAAATTGTGGTGTAGATATTGGTGGCGACGAACAGTAGACAGGATTCTTAAAAAAAAAAAAAACATTTCCTGCAACTCTACACAGTTTGGCATGTCTTATTATGCTTCTCTTTAGGGGTATTTTAAGGGGTATATGGAGGGGTATTTTGACAACACAGTGCATGTGGAAGGATAAGTGTTTTTTGCGGGACAAACCGCTAACTTCCTGCATTTCAACACATTTTGCCATGGGGCAGAGAGAAAATGGTGCTGTTTTAAAGCTGATTTTCTGCAAGTCTACACATTTTGCCATGGGGCAGAGAGAAAATGTTGCAGTTTTAAGGTACCTGTCCAGTGAAAATTTCACTTTTAAAAGTAAAATTTCTGTTAACTCCTACTCAAATAATGTTGTTGACCCATCCTATTTGTGGCCAAAGCATAAATTGAAGAAAAAACACTTAAGCTTACATACTTAATTGCAATTGTTGGGAAGGAAAACTCTTTCACTCATATTGTCATTAATTATAGGTCATATTTAATAGAAATCTGGAAACACTGGACAGTAACTTTTTAAATCTAATTTCCTGCAATTCTATACATTTTGCCGTTGCTTATGATGTGTTGATATGCTATCTGGGGGCCCCCAACTAAACGTTTTATTTATTTTATTTTAAATGAATTAATAGGGGGACGAATCAACCTGTTGTGAATATTGGGGGGGAGACATGTCCCCCCCATCCCCTGTGGTGTGCCCAGTGGGTGACATCTGGGAGAGTGTATGAAGTACATATACATTTGGGGTGTAAGATGCATCACGCCTAGTCATTGTGATTGATTAGTCCCGTTGGAGCATGCCTTCTGTGGTTTTGAGAGGAGGCTGTGGAGGAAGGGAAGGATTAGCTACCAAGCAAGATACACAGGCCTTATGTCCTATTGTTGCCTCACAGAGATGATATATGATCCCAAAACAGATTATCTGAAATTAAAGGATATATGAGGCTTTATTATATAAACATTTACTTCACACTTTTTCTCTCTCTTTTTCCTTCTTCTTGGTCTCAATTCACTTTAATGCAATATGGAACATTACAAGGCCAACTTTTGTCTGAAGTCACATGCTTTGTTGTGCTACCTTCGTGGAACAGTATGGCCTCAAAACAGTATGGCCTCAAAACAGCCAAAGTGTTCCCAGTGTGAACCCAGCTTTGGCATTTGGCCACAGGTTGACGAGTGCTTCAAGTAATTGGAGCCCAAATAAAACCCAGTAAAACAACTCTGTCAATGTAAAACATTATAATGAAACAACTGGCTGGGCTGAACTTTACGGAGGTAGCTACACTATATAGAGTTGCATAGCTATATGGGGGTAGCTTCCCTATTCTGTCACTAGTCTTCAGGGACATTATTGTAACTCTCCATTTGAATGGAGAAGTAAAACTGTGGTGGATGGGTGGGGGTAGCTGCTGTCATAGATGTGATAGTGTAAAAGTATCTAACGGTTGTCCCTTCCCTTTCACTGTGGTGTGACATGAGGTGTTTAGTGCAACTAGGGCCATTTGCTGATGAGGACTGCCTATGGGAGAACAGGGGTGGAGGCTGAGGTTAGTTGGTGGTGGGAGTGCCTATGGGAGAACAGGGGTGGAGGCTGAGGTTAGTTGGGGACTGCCTATGGGAGAACAGGGGTGGAGGCTGAGGTTAGTTGGGGACTGCCTATGGGAGAACAGGGGTGGAGGCTGAGGTTAGTTGGTGGTGGGAGTGCCTATGGGAGAACAGGGGTGGAGGCTGAGGTTAGTTGGGGACTGCCTATGGGAGAACAGGGGTGGAGGCTGAGGTTAGTTGGTGGTGGGAGTGCCTATGGGAGAACAGGGGTGGAGGCTGAGGTTAGTTGGGGACTGCCTATGGGAGAACAGGGGTGGAGGCTGAGGTTAGTTGATGGTGGGAGTGCCTATGGGAGAACAGGGGTGGAGGCTGAGGTTAGTTGGGGACTGCCTATGGGAGAACAGGGGTGGAGGCTGAGGTTAGTTGGTGGTGGGAGTGCCTATGGGAGAACAGGGGTGGAGGCTGAGGTTAGTTGGTGGTGGGAGTGCCTATGGGAGAACAGGGGTGGAGGCTGAGGTTAGTTGGTGGTGGGAGTGTGCTTTTGCATGCTGTTTTATATTTGTTTACTCCCCCTTTCACCAGAAACCCCCTAAGTCACTAAAACATGAAAGAGATTTTAGTGAATTTCAAACAGGGCCCGACAAACACTTCTCCAAAATTCTTCAAAGTGTCTCCCTCCCTCCTCTCTGTGAAAAGGGCCCTAACGTGTCAACAGGAGGGAAATGTGCAGTTTACACGAGCGACACTGCAAAACTGGCTGTTTTTAAAAATGGAACCTGTCCCTGTAGCATTGAAACTTAACTTAACTGAGCAGAAGACAGTTGTGGACGAGGACAGGTGAGGAGGAGTCAGCTTTGGGGAATGTTGTTCTGTGCGGAGAGTGTAGAAACAGCTGTGTGTGTGCGTACACGTGTGAAGACTGAGCTACTGAGTGTGTGTTTCAATATGGTCCTTTTGTGAGCGAGTGTGTGAGTGATTTATGAAGGAGCCAGAAGAGTTGAGGATACAGAGATCCCCATTGAATTCCACAGGGAGGCACACTATTGCATCAGAACAGGACTAGAGAACAGTTGGAGATGAGTGGGACGCTCATCTGACAATAAGACAAATTATAATAACGTTGATACTGAAATGCAATAAAGCTACAGGGAGACCCACTGCCTAAGAGCACTCCTCAGAACAGTTTACGAAGGAGGCCCTGGATTGGGGATGGTAGAACTTGGTTTGGGAGCCCTGAACTGAACTCCAACTATTGATTGGTGCTAACTTTATTTACGACTTGGTTGGAGGAATGTAGAAGCCTTTATAGAAACCCATAGATCATCTATGGTTCTTCTAAGGTATACTGATAGTGGAGAAAGCCTCTGTTGACTATGTAATGGTGTAATAAGTGCTCTTAATTATGGTAATCCATATTGACCGGAAATATAGATTGATGTTTTTTAAACTCTGTCTCATTTACACATTGATTAGCAGTGCTAGAAGCCAAAGACAAATTCCATAGCTACAGTTTCAAGTTGCATCCACTACTATAAGTAGGCCGTCATTGTAAATAAGAATTTGTTCTTAACTGACTTGCCAGGTTAAAATAAAGGTTAAATAAATAGATAAAAAAAGATATATAATCAGTGTTGATCACAATGAGTAAGGCTATGAATAGTGATTCAAGACAACGGTGACTCAATGACAAAAAACACACATTAACATTCATGAACAGCCATTCTCTCTGCTTTAACAAATCGTTGTGTTGAAAGGAATGGATGAGTGCTTTCGATGTTCTTTCAAGAAAGTAAAATGCTGGAGCCACTGCTCTGTGTGTGTGTGTGTGTGTGTGTGTGTGTGTGTGTGTGTGTGTGTGTGTGTGTGTGTGTGTGTGTGTGTGTGTGTGTGTGTGTGTGTGTGTGTGTGTGTGTGTGTGTGTGTGTGTGTGTGTGTGTGTGTCTCTCACAGACATAGGTCTTTGTCCCCCAATGTCTTTGATAGCCCTGGAGGCAAACTCATGGCCCCTGGGTCAAAGAGCACTAATCCAGGAGAGATCACTCAGGGCCACAGGAGGGCGAGCAGGGGGGTTGGTGGGGGTCATCTTCTAATGAACCCAAATCCTCCACAGGTCAAAGGTCAGTCTATATCCACTTTCCCAACACAAAAATGACCTTTCTTATGCCAACATGAAATCTCTTTTTCATTCAGATCCTCACCGTCAACACCTAATGGGCACCTAATCAGCACAGGAAAGAGTTTCATGTTGTATTAGTTGTATGTACAGGATACACATGGTAAACACTGTCCAACAAAACGCTTACTTGCAGGTTCCTTCTCGACAATGCACTAACAATAAAAACATTTAAAAGATAACAATACAACCATAGTCCAATATTTGAACGTTTTGAGAAAGAGGGGATTGGAGTGTTTAAATGGTGCAGTATTTAGCAATCATAAGATGAATCTGGTAGCAGCAGTTGTGTGGGTGATTTTTATTTTTTATAAAAAATGTTATTTAACGAGGCAAGTCAGTTAAGAACAAATTATTATTTGCAATGACGGCCTACCTACAAGGTCAGCCATAGTAGTACGGCACCCCTGGAGCAAATTAGGGTTAAGTGCCTTGCTCAAGGACACGTTGACAGCTTTTTCACCTTGTCGGCTCTGGTTTTCAAACCAGCAACCTTTGGATTACTGGCCCAACACTCTAACCGCTAGGCTACCTGCCGCCCTGAAGGTATACTGTAAAGGTGTTCATATTGTTGTTTTACTGTAGTGTTAGGAATTTTTATTTGTGGTGATTGGATGGAAAAGCAGACAAATGAACATATGAATGGCACTGTAAAATAATGCTACATGAATGCCACTGTGAAAAGTTTTTAACCAACTGGAATACCTTCTCCTTTTACACTCGCTGTGTCTCTGTGGGCGCTGCAGGGTGCTACTGAAGGCTTCTGGCATGCCGACAGGCCCCCGGCCTCATAGAGCCAACATTGTTCTGACGGGACCTGATGGCAATGGGAAGAGGCAGCAGGTCGTTGAGAGTTCCAACAAGCTCTCAACGTCAGAATTATACGTTCATCCATGTTTCTCAAACATCAAATTTCGAAGTTGTTCCAAATGTCAAATTTAGAAGTTTATGCATTAACTCCGAATAGTTAAGGTTAGGGTTAAGGTTAGGCAGTAACTCTGAATAGTTAAGGTAAGGGTTAAGGTTAGGCATTAACTCTGAATAGTTAAGGTAAGGGTTAAGGTTAGGCATTAACTCTGAATAGTTAAGGTAAGGGTTAAGGTTAGGCAGTAACTCTGAATAGTTAAGGTAAGGGTTAAGGTTAGGCAGTAACTCTGAATAGTTAAGGTAAGGGTTAAGGTTAGGCATTAACTGTGAATAGTTAAGGTAAGGGTTAAGGTTAGGCATTAACTCTGAATAGTTAAGGTAAGGGTTAAGGTTTGGGATAGGCTTAAAACAAACACGACTGGCTCTTTGGTACCAGAGGCAGATTACGCCCATCCATCATCCTCGTCCACAACGCCCTTGCAAAACCGAAACCTACTTCGCTCACTGTTGCCCCTAGTGGCCAGTTTCCGCGCCATCTACCGACGTCCTCAGACATGGATGGACGTCAAATACTAACTTGTATCACGGGTGACCTGGCTGGCAGGTTCACCACAAACACACACACACACATGGTCACATACACACATGGTCACATACGAACACACACACACTACACAGTAGCCACCCCGGAGACATTCCAGTTGTATTTGGGGCTGAGGTACAATCGATGCCTATTCTCCAGTGGAGCGGCAGAGTCTTCCAGGAAGGTCCTTTGTCAGAGGGGACTGTGTTGTTGGTAGGGCCCCACTCCTGAAGGAATAAGGAATTTAGAACGGCCGTCTCCCTCACTGTGGGAAGCTGATCCTCAGGGCACACTGTGTGTGGGTCCCCGCCACTGTGATTTCTCCTCTTTGACACAAATTTATGCAAATGTTTAATCAGAGTTGACATAATTTGATTTGGGAACTTCCAAGCGAGTAACTTCCCTTGAGAATATCACAGTGAAAATGTAGCTAAAGTTTTAACAAAACGTCATGTGACATTGTCTTTGGCTTTTATGAGCTGCAGGTGAGACCGATTTGTAGCACAGAAGACAAGTGGGTTTTTATGGTCTTTCAAAGTGTTTGTTTGTTTTCTTGTTCCTGGTCACCGTTAACGGAGGTTGGGTAGGGAAGCAGAAAGAGCTGCTAAGCAGTACACAGATATTCCAGTTGGACGAGTGCCTCGTGGTTGAAAGGCTGCTCAATGTAATTCTTACACAAAAGCTCAAAAACACTACATTTGTGAGAGGAATTTCCCTGTCAAGTGGGCCTTTAAAGTCCTGAGTCAGTGAGCAAGGAAAAGTGAAGGCTTTTCCCTCACCGAGGTGTTGTGTCAACAAGCAGCCCAGCAGCACTGAAAGTACATCATGTGTTTCCTGTGATTCACCAGGGGACTTTAAAAAAAGAAAAAGTGCTTGCATGTGACTAACGCCTCTTTTAGGTGTCAGTTTGCCAGCAAAGATAAATTAACAAAAGGAAACTATATAAAATCATGACGCACTTTATTGATGTGAAATAAGGTGTGTGGGTTGATGAATGAGTTTATGAGTTTATGTGTTTATGTGCACGAGGGAGGGTTTGTGATTGTCAGTGGATGTGTCGATGCCTGGGAGCATGTGCAAGACTGTCAGGTTAGGTGGACGGATGTGTCGATGCCTGGGAGCATGTGCAAGACTGTCAGGTTAGGTGGACGGATGTGTCGATGCCTGGGAGCATGTGCAAGACTGTCAGGTTAGGTGGACGGATGTGTCGATGCCTGGGAGCATGTGCAAGACTGTCTGGTTAGGTGGACGGATGTGTCGATGCCTGGGAGCATGTGCAAGACTGTCTGGTTAGGTGGACGGATGTGTCGATGCCTGGGAGCATGTGCAAGACTGTCAGGTTAGGTGGACGGATGTGTCGATGCCTGGGAGCGTGTGCAAGACTGTCAGGTTAGGTGGATGGTATGATAAAGTTTTGTTTGAGAATGCGTGTTGGTGTATGGATTGGTGGATACATATGAATGTGAGTGTGTAAGAAATGAAGGTTTTACAGTACAATTTGTGTATGTGAGAGAGCAGAGCATGTGTGGTGTGTGTGTGTAGCTGTGCATGAGTGTGCACATGAGTGTGTGTCCTACGTAGGGTCCACCTAGCTAATGGTCTGTGACAGCATCAGTCCGCGCTCTGTCAGCTTTACCTGCAGGGGGCTGAGCAGGCACCGTGGGCCGAATAAAAGATGTCACTGGAATCCCCCTCCCCCTGGGAAATGGACTGACCCAAAGAACCCTTACTCTTAATCCCTTCCACACAGAATGAAAGGGTTAAGGTGTGCAAGTGGGGGAGGGGATGTTCCACCCTGTACCCTTTGTTTAAACTAATACAATAATTGGATGTCATAGATAATAAACATCTGGATAATAGTCATGAAATGACTGAAAAGACAGTAATTCAACCATGCAAGACTTCAGTAGTATCCCTGATTTTCTGGCTGCCAACGTATTGTTCAAATGAGAACAGGCTTTTGATCACCAGCATTAATGACCTCCTCAGTGCTACAAAGGACATTCCTGTCTGGCTCCATTCAAAAGCAATGTAAAGGGAAGAAAGTAAGGAGCATCAATCATAAAGTCTATATGAATGCTTTAAGTTAAGGAGTTTATGAAGCGAGTGTGTATACGGGAAGCGTACCGGATACGGGTTGAACTAATAACCACCTAAACTGTACAGTGGCTGTACAGTAAAATGCTGTACATGACGTCAGAGCTCTGGCTCTTCGCTTTGCAGCGCTGTATGGGTTTTGACTGATAGCCGTTCTGAACTTCAGCACAGAGTGTGACATGAAGTTGCCCCTATCCCTCCCAGTAATGGCGCAACGTTTGCGAATGTTTTGTTGGGAAATGCTGTAAATTGAGATGACTCGATGTATTTAGAATGAGGAGACGTTTAGACATAACATATCGCTTTGATGTCATACGAGCCAAGCCAAACACCCGTCCAAACGTAAACTTCACATTTCCAAATCATAAAACTCATGTCATATACATTGTCAACGTTAATGATCACTGTGTTCGATGTACATGTTTTATGTTGTTGTTTTTTTTTTTCTCCCCAACTTCGTGATATCCAATTGGTAGTTACAGTCGCTGCAAATCCACAATGAGCCTACGTTTGAACATTGTGAAGAAAATTGACCGTGGCACACGCACCTCAATGCACTCATGACTCCTTTCTATGCGCACCAAAATTACCATCTGTCTCTCTGAATTGCTTTGAGAAAGCCTAACACTGCACCAATGTTTCTAATGATGCCCATCTGACCCAGATTGCGTTCTATAATGGGACCGTTTTATAATGGACCGTTTTTGTATTGCATAAACAACAACAGTACTTCTGTGATGGCGGGGATGCAGGGCTGTGTTCCAAACAAAACAACTACAAGTGTACTTGCTCTACTTCCTCAACAGAACAGGTAGGAGAGCTAAATAAAATGTTAGTTGAAGACTTCTTCGAGTCATAAAAGTGCATTGAAATTGCTTAGGAACTATGCACACGTGTGGCCACTTGGAGACACCAGTTAGTCCTCTCACTCAAACCCCTGGAGACACCAGTTAGTCCCCTCACTCAAACTCCTGGAGACACCAGTTAGTCCTCTCAATCAAACCCCTGGAGACACCAGTTAGTCCCCTCACTCAAACCCCTGGAGACACCAGTTAGTCCTCTCACTCAAACCCCTGGAGACACCAGTTAGTCCCCTCACTCAAACCCCTGGAGACACCAGTTAGTCCCCTCACTCAAACCCCTGGAGACACCAGTTAGTCCCCTCACTCAAACCCCTGGAGACACCAGTTAGTCCCCTCACTCAAACCCCTGGAGACACCAGTTAGTCCCCTCACTCAAACTCCTGGAGACACCAGTTAGTCCCCTCACTCAAACCCCTGGAGACACCAGTTAGTCCCCTCACTCAAACCCCTGGAGACACCAGTTAGTCCCCTCACTCAAACCCCTGGAGACACCAGTTAGTCCCCTCACTCAAACCCCTGGAGACACCAGTTAGTCCCCTCACTCAAACTCCTGGAGACACCAGTTAGTCCCCTCACCCAAACCCCTGGATACACCAGTTAGTCCTCTCACTCAAACCCCTGGAGACACCAGTTAGTCCTCTCACTCAAACCCCTGGAGACACCAGTTAGTCCTCTCACTCAAACCCCTGGAGACACCAGTTAGTCCTCTCACTCAAACCCCTGGAGACACCAGTTAGTCCTCTCACTCAAACCCCTGGAGACACCAGTTAGTCCCCTCACTCAAACCCCTGGAGACACCAGTTAGTCCTCTCACTCAAACCCCTGGAGACACCAGTTAGTCCTCTCACTCAAACCCCTGGAGACACCAGTTAGTCCCCTCACTCAAACCCCTGGAGACACCAGTTAGTCCTCTCACTCAAACCCCTGGAGACACCAGTTAGTCCCCTCACTCAAACCCCTGGAGACACCAGTTAGTCCCCTCACTCAAACCCCTGGAGACACCAGTTATTCCCCTCACTCAAACCCCTGGAGACACCAGTTAGTCCCCTCACTCAAACCCCTGGAGACACCAGTTAGTCCCCTCACTCAAACCCCTGGAGACACCAGTTAGTCCCCTCACTCAAACCCCTGGAGACACCAGTTAGTCCCCTCACTCAAACCCCTGGAGACACCAGTTAGTCCTCTCACTCAAACCCCTGGAGACACCAGTTAGTCCTCTCACTCAAACCCCTGGAGACACCAGTTAGTCCTCTCACTCAAACCCCTGGAGACACCAGTTAGTCCCCTCACTCAAACCCCTGGAGACACCAGTTAGTCCTCTCAATCAAACCCCTGGAGACACCAGTTAGTCCCCTCACTCAAACCCCTGGAGACACCAGTTAGTCCCCTCACTCAAACTCCTGGAGACACCAGTTAGTCCTCTCACTCAAACCCCTGGAGACACCAGTTAGTCCTCTCACTCAAACCCCTGGAGACACCAGTTAGTCCTCTCACTCAAACCCCTGTATTTTCAGATATCGTTATCAACAATGCAGCGAAAAAGTACAGTAAGTTTTAAAATGCACATTAAATCAACAGTGTAATTTTTGGATTTATTCTTTTGTCAGATGAACTGTTGTGTTCTCACTTTTGGTCTAATAATTTTCCCATTATCACCATACTGTTCCCTTTGAATTGCTACAATGATTATACATATGCTTTTCAGATTTGTCCTGAAAGAAACATTTCAATTTAGCCCTATCCATATAGGCCAATTCACAGTGGTGTAAAGGGTTAAACTGAAGCCCATATCTAGCTTAGCATGACATCCTTTTGCCGACTCTGCGACAAACAGAGGGTCAAACACAGGGGAAGAACAACAAAGCCACAGACAGTTCCAGGGACCTGGTTCCTGACAGCCAAGGGGGTGGGTAAACCCTCCGACAGCCAACAGAATCGAGGGGAAAGTTGACACGTGGAATTGAGGTATGTTGTGTTCCATGCAAAACAGAGCAAAAACTGTGTAACAAAGTCGCACTGCTAAGAGCATCCAACTCTCTTTCCCCTACTCAAAGCTAGCAACTTAAGCAAAGAGGAGTCTAGATTGCTACAAGGAGAGTGACTGCAAATCAGAACAATATCTGTATGAAACAGGTAAGGACTTCAGAACATTGACCAACAGCAAGCAAATACAGTCACTCGACTTCTATGGATATTCAGTTCCCCACTTCCCAGATGTATTTATGCTTTGTGTACACTACACATGCGGAACTCCATAACCAACTCGTTTATGTACATTGTGATGTATACTTCCAGGTCAGGGACTTGTTGGCCAGGTAGAGGTTATAAAATAGTGAAACCGCTTTCACTGACACTTCTTACAAGACATTCTCAAATGACCTAGACCCTCCCCCCGTGCTCCACTCATTTATTACCTGGGCCCAGGGCGCTTGTTAGGAAATCCCTTTGTTAAATTGATGCCTTTGGACCAATCTGAACCACCACGTTTAATTAAGGCACTAACAAGGACAGAGAAGCAGAGGAGAGGTGTTTGATGTCTGGCTCATGTGTGTGTGTGTGTGTGTGTGTGTGTGTGTGTGTGTGTGTGTGTGTGTGTGTGTGTGTGTGTGTGTGTGTGTGTGTGTGTGTGTGTGTGTGTGTGTGTGTGTGTGTGTGTGTGTGTGTCACATACTGTACTTTCTCAGAAAAAGTAACTACTGGATACTTGGAAAGGGAGCTTTTTAAAAGACAGAGTCAAAGTCATTTGTCTTTTACACTACCAGTCATATTACTTTATATGGTTATTTAAAAAGGCAAGTTCTAGAATGCAACCAGACAGTAATGTTTCTAAGGTTACATCCCAAATGGCACACTATTTCCTATTGTTCTGGCCAAAAGTAGTGCACTATATAGGGAATATGGTGCCATTTGGGACAGAAATGTTATCAGTACACAGAAATTTGGTTCTGCATTAAATAAAGTCAAATCTAATGTTATTGTTCACAAAAACATATTTAGAAGATGATATTGAGGGTGTAGTGAAATGCTAGTTTTTCTCGCTCCAACAGTGCAGGAATATCCAACAATTCACAACAATACACACACATTTTAAAGTAAAATTATGACATTTTGAAATATATAAATATTAGGACGATTGATGTCAGACTAAACATGACTAAAATAAAGTAGAATACTGCTGATGCTACTCATTTTACCTCAATGACCTCCTCACATTGACTCTGTACTGGTACTTCCTGTATATAGCCTCCTCACATTGACTCTGTACTGGTACTTCCTGTATATAGCCTCCTCACATTGACTCAGTACTGGTACTTCCTGTATATAGCCTCCTCACATTGACTCTGTACTGGTACCACCTGTATATAGCCTCCTCACATTGACTCTGTACTGGTACCACCTGTATATAGCCTCCTCACATTGACTCTGTACTGGTACCACCTGTATATAGCCTCCTCACATTGACTCAGTACTGGTACCACCTGTATATAGCCTCCTCACATTGACTCTGTACTGGTACCACCTGTATATAGCCTCCTCACATTGACTCTGTACTGGTACCACCTGTATATAGCCTCCTCACATTGACTCTGTACTGGTACCACCTGTATATAGCCTCCTCACATTGACTCTGTACTGGTACTTCCTGTATATAGCCTCCTCACATTGACTCTGTACTTGTACTTCCTGTATAGAGCCTCCTCACATTGACTCTGTACTGGTACTTCCTGTATATAGCCTCCTCACATTGACTCTGTAGTGGTACTTCCTGTATATAGCCTCCTCACATTGACTCAGTACTGGTACTTCCTGTATATAGCCTCCTCACATTGACTCTGTACTGGTACTTCCTGTATATAGCCTCCTCACATTGACTCAGTACTGGTACTTCCTGTATATAGCCTCCTCACATTGACTCTGTACTGGTACTTCCTGTATATAGCCTCCTCACATTGACTCAGTACTGGTACTTCCTGTATATAGCCTCCTCACATTGACTCAGTACTGGTACTTCCTGTATATAGCCTCCTCACATTGACTCAGTACTGGTACTTCCTGTATAGAGCGTCGCTACTGTTATTTTACTGAGGCTCTTTAATTGTTAATTGTTATTTTTATTTTTAATTTTTAATTATCTATTTTTTACTTAACACATTTTTCTTAAAATGTCATTGTTGGTTAAGGGCTTGTAAGTAAGCATTTCACTGTTGTATTCGGTGCATGGTGGCCTGGAGGGTAGGATCGTTGGGTCAGTAACTGAAAGTGTGCTGGATTGAATCCCCGAGCTGACAAGTTAAAAATATGTTGTTTTTCCCCTGAACAAGGCAGTTAACCTGCTGTTCCCCAGGCGCTGATGACGTGGATGTGGATTAAGGCCGCCCCCCCCCTCACCTCTCTGATTCAGAGGTTGGGTTAAATGTGGAAGACACACTTCAGTTGAATGCATTCAGTTGTACAACTGACTAGTATCCTCCCTTTCCCCCATGTGACAGCAGCCCTATTTACATACCAACTCTTCCCAGTGCAGACTAGGGGTTTTCCCTAGCTGCCATTCTGTTATGTGACAGCACATCATGAAAGTCTATATGATTAATTATTGTAGTCTCAGAAGAGACATCGATAATTCTCAGAAAATGTATCAGAACAAGCTTTCACAATCATCAATAACGAGTTCAGTTTAGTCTGTAGTGACTGTCAACCCAACACCTTTACGCCTAGAGATTCAAACCTATTGACAAGGTCTCTAGGTGTTGGGTATGTAGCTAGCCTATAATCGCCCATTCTCCAGAAGTCTATTTTCCAAAGGATACATTGCAAGCACCAATGTTTGTCAGACCTGCAATGAAATGAGAGTTTGGCTTGAATTGTATATTGTATGGGTTGAAACTGTGTGGGTTTAAACTGGGTTGAAACTGTGTGGGTTTAAACTGGGTTGAAACTGTGTGGGTTTAAACTGGGTTGAAACTGTGTGGGTTTAAACTGGGTTGAAACTGTGTGGGTTTAAACTGGGTTGAAACTGTGTGGGTTTAAACTGGGTTGAAACTTGTCGTCTTCGTGCCACAAGACTGTGTTAGTGGATGTTTACGGCTCTATATTGAATGTGTTAAACATGTTGACAAACCCCAGAAACTGCCGTACGCAGTCAAAGATCGATTGATTTGATTCAACATGCTTGTTTGCATCCTAGCTTAGGTACAGATAGATACAGATCAGGGGCTTGATTCAATCAGTAACGCCGAAGTGCAGCGATGTCCTCTACGATTGAAATTTAAAGGCAATGTTCCATCGTTCGCGGAGTCTGTCTTCACGGTAAACGGTGTACATGCCGGGTCTAAAGCGAACTCTAGCGCTGAACTTCGGCGATACTGATTGAATCAAGGAGTATTATTTATTTTCTGTGTGATTGAAGTGCAATTCACAACAATTGTGTTAAGGCCTTAGTTGAAAAGACAAGATACAATTTAAATATTCCTAAAGGGACATTTGATAGCATACAACAATAAATGGATCTTTCTATAAACAACTGTGTGACATTGGGATCAACATTTAAAAATGGTTTGAAACGGAAATAAAAAAGATGTTCATGCAGGTCCACATGTGTATATAGTGAATATATGCAAACTGACTCAGAACTCCACCTCTACAACAACATAGGCTTTGGACTGTTAATCCTTTAAGCAGGGTTCCTACAGACATTGGCATGTCAAATTCAAGGACTTTCAGGGACTTTTTCAAGCACTTAATTGTAATTAAGCACCTCAATGTTATACAATTGTATCATTTATATAATTGTACATATATTGATTAATATAGAACCCTCCCTTCTCCCCCCAAAAAGCATGCAAAAAGTATTTCAGTATGTCATTACCACTTTAAGAACAATGCATTTTTTAGGCCTTGTAATGCATTGATATTCAAATTATTATTACATTCTAAAATATGTGAGAATAATGTGGATATTATCTGTCTAAACATATTGGATGCATGCATGGTGATTTTTCTGTAGCCTATGTGGCCAACGCAGCCACATATAATAAAGCCATGAATTGCGGTAGCATTAATCTCACCATTAAAATCATTTATAAGTTCAATGTTTTATTAACTGAGAAAACGTGTTCTCGTTTCCAGCAGTTCTTGTAAATCATACCGGATGTGAATCATACAAGTAGAGGTGTCACTTACACATTGTGGTTTCATTTTATCACCTCTGGTATCTGATAACTGCACTCAGCTGCCCCAAAAATGCCTGAGACCATTCATTCACTATCTATGCAGACAGTATTTATAGACATCAAGTCATACAGAAACTGGCCTTTGGTTTACAACTCTAACGGTGCCTTCTCCCTTTTCACAGTTCCTCTTCAGCAACGAACCCAAGACAGATTCATTAGATTAAGAGGAGATGTTCAATGAGGAATTGATTGTTAAGATACAAAAATATGAGGGAATAATTAATGACAATTGTTGATTTTACTACTCAAACTTGTCCTTGAAAGTCTACATTTAAGAGAAGTTTCCCCTAGGTTCAGATCTAGGATCAGCATTACTCCCGACTGGAATTCTTCCTTTTCATACAGTATACTCCACTTCACACATTTCCGTCAGACCGAGCTAAAAACAACGAAGATACAGTGGTGGTGCAAAATGTACATCTAGTGGAAATAGTGTAAAGGAGAGTGATGTAATGAGATGATGCTGCATGCATGCTTTGAAGCTGGATAGGAAACAGTCATTCTGATCTATGCACCGGCACAGATTTCCCCTGTAGAATTTCCTCTCAATCATTATTCAGAGGTCATTCATCTGACAAAATAAATTTACATATTTAAAAGAAGAGATTGAGCCCCGGTAAATGTCTTGGTGCAATGATTACTATTTCCTAAAATGCATAAGGAAAAATAATTAAACATTTGATTTGTTTACTTTATATCAATGAATACACATTATCTATTTTTAGACCGGCCACCAGAGTACATTTTATCCAGTAACTATTTGTTCTGAAGAACCAACATGATATGATGGGTATTCTTATTCTGATACACTCAAAACTACAATAGGCTTGTTATGTTTCATAAATGCTGAAAGAGCATTGCAGGCAGCACTATGCTAGAGCAATACTGAATAAGTGGGAGTGTTTTTCTTGCCCGTTTGGTTGTGACATTGCTAGTCTGATAGTTTTCCCTTGCCACTATGTTGCTGCATGCTCTTTAGGGTCCAGGACAAATTACTGTAAAGCACTTTGTGACAACTGTTGATGGATTTATAGTCATACTTTATATTTGATGGATATTCTGCCCAGCGTGGTTCAGAGAACTCTTTAGGAATATCCTTATAATACTCTAAACTCATTTTGAGCACTACAAGAAAAACGTGTCACAATCATGACTTCCAAAATAGAACTTCAAACATCATGAGACCCAGGTGTTTTCGCAGGTAGGTGTTATTACTGTATGCAACCACTCTTCTCCTCCACAGCATTTGGTGGACCTAAAAGAGACATGATGTTCCATGATGGAAATCCCACAGACACAGCCTCTCCTCCCACTCATAGCCGTGTAGAGTACCTCACTGTGGTTAGTTTCTCTACCTGACACAGCCACCACGCTCCACTGATTCTCTCCACTGTGGGGTTAGCTAAGGATTTCCCCTTGATGCACCTTCTCACACCCAATGTGACTCAAAACATTTTGGTTTTCTCAAAATGGTGGCTTTGACCTGGAAAGGCGTCTGTCTAATCTTCAGACCCCCAGATGGGTGTCATGGTTTTACAGTCAAGTGAAAAAGTAAGTACAACCCCTGGAACGTGGTCTTTTTTAAAACATATTTGGACACATGGATATTTGAGCTGAATTCCCACCACATTCATTGATAAAGGAAACCCAATTTAACAAATCACACAAAAAAATTCACTTTGAAAACGTTATGCAATTTCCTCAGTATGGAATTGCATTTCTGTAGATGTTTGATTAATAAATAATTGCAAAGTATAATCTTTCAGTGTAATTTGTTAAATTAGAAGGAAGGTCATGTGAGAGGTGCGAGAGGCGTAGTGGAAAGGGGAAAGTTTCAGGCAGGTCAAAATGAGTAAGATGGAGGCATACTAGCATATTTACAGAGGCAAGCTGAAAACAAGAAGCGAAGATGCACGGCTAACGCCACCTGTGTTATGGGGGATGCACTGACTAAAGTGTTTTTTATTTACTTTTAATGAACTCCTCCCCTTCTCCCTGAATCCTCTAGGTTATATCAGCTGTGTTGGTGAACTCCTCCCCTTCTCCCTAAATCCTCCAGGTTATATCAGCTGTGTTGGTGAACTCCTCCCCTTCTCCCTAAATCCTCCAGGTTATATCAGCTGTGTCGGTGAACTCCTCCCCTTCTCCATAAATCCTCCAGGTTATATCAGCTGTGTTGGTGAACTCCTCCCCTTCTCCCTAAATCCTCCAGGTTATATCAGCTGTGTCGGTGAACTCCTCCCCTTCTCCCTAAATCCTCTAGGTTATATCAGCTGTGTCGGTGAACTCCTCCCCTTCTCTCTAAATCCTCTAGGTTATATCAGCTGTGTCGGTGAACTCCTCCCCTTCTCCCTAAATCCTCCAGGTTATATCAGCTGTGTCGGTGAACTCCTCCCCTTCTCCCTAAATCCTCCAGGTTATATCAGCTGTGTTGGTGAACTCCTCCCCTTCTCCCTAAATCCTCTAGGTTATATCAGCTGTGTTGGTGAACTCCTCCCCTTCTCCCTGAATCCTCCAGGTTATATCAGCTGTGTTGGTGAACTCCTCCCCTTCTCCCTGAATCCTCCAGGTTATATCAGCTGTGTCGGTGAACTCCTCCCCTTCTCCCTGAATCCTCCAGGTTATATCAGCTGTGTTGGTGAACTCCTCCCCTTCTCCCTGAATCCTCCAGGTTATATCAGCTGTGTCGGTGAACTCCTCCCCTTCTCCCTGAATCCTCTAGGTTATATCAGCTGTGTCGGTGAACTCCTCCCCTTCTCCCTGAATCCTCCAGGTTATATTAGCTGTGTCGGTGAACTCCTCCCCTTCTCCCTGAATCCTCCAGGTTATATCAGCTGTGTCGGTGAACTCCTCCCCTTCTCCCTGAATCCTCCAGGTTATATCAGCTGTGTCGGTGAACTCCTCCCCTTCTCCCTGAATCCTCTAGGTTATATCAGCTGTGTTGGTGAACTCCTCCCCTTCTCCCTAAATCCTCCAGGTTATATCAGCTGTGTTGGTGAACTCCTCCCCTTCTCCCTAAATCCTCCAGGTTATATCAGCTGTGTTGGTGAACTCCTCCCCTTCTCCCTGAATCCTCCAGGTTATATCAGCTGTGTTGGTGAACTCCTCCCCTTCTCCCTAAATCCTCTAGGTTATATCAGCTGTGTCGGTGAACTCCTCCCCTTCTCCCTAAATCCTCCAGGTTATATCAGCTGTGTTGGTGAACTCCTCCCCTTCTCCCTAAATCCTCCAGGTTATATCAGCTGTGTCGGTGAACTCCTCCCCTTCTCCCTAAATCCTCCAGGTTATATCAGATGTGTCGGTGAACTCCTCCCCTTCTCCCTAAATCCTCCAGGTTATATCAGCTGTGTTGGTGAACTCCTCCCCTTCTCCCTAAATCCTCCAGGTTATATCAGCTGTGTCGGTGAACTCCTCCCCTTCTCCCTAAATCCTCCAGGTTATATCAGCTGTGTTGGTGAACTCCTCCCCTTCTCCCTGAATCCTTTAGGTTATATCAGCTGTGTTGGTGAACTCCTCCCCTTCTCCCTGAATCCTTTAGGTTATATCAGCTGTGTTGGTGAACTCCTCCCCTTCTCTCTAAATCCTCCAGGTTATATCAGCTGTGTTGGTGAACGCCTCCCCTTCTCCCTGAATCCTTTAGGTTATATCAGCTGTGTTGGTGAACTCCTCCCCTTCTCTCTAAATCCTCCAGGTTATATCAGCTGTGTCGGTGAACTCCTCCCCTTCTCCCTAAATCCTCTAGGTTATATCAGCTGTGTCGGTGAACTCCTCCCCTTCTCCCTAAATCCTCTAGGTTATATCAGCTGTGTCGGTGAACTCCTCCCCTTCTCCCTAAATCCTCCAGGTTATATCAGCTGTGTTGGTGAACTCCTCCCCTTCTCCCTAAATCCTCTAGGTTATATCAGCTGTGTTGGTGAACTCCTCCCCTTCTCCCTGAATCCTCTAGGTTATATCAGCTGTGTCGGTGAACTCCTCCCACATCTGAACTGGCTACATAGAGAGCACAGCATGATCAGAAGTGAGAGGTCAGATAGAGATGTAGCAGTCCCAGAGTTAATGATCCCAGGTCAGTTTAATACAGATAGAGATGTAGTAGTCCCAGAGTTAATGATCCCAGGTCAGTTTAATACAGCTAGAGATGTAGTAGTCCCAGAGTTAATGATCCCAGGTCAGTTTAATACAGGTAGAGATGTAGTAGTCCCAGAGTTAATGATCCCAGGTCAGTTTAATACAGGTTGAGATGTAGTAGTCCCAGAGTTAATGATCCCAGGTCAGTTTAATACAGGTAGAGATGTAGTAGTCCCAGAGTTAATGATCCCAGGTCAGTTTAATACAGATAGAGATGTAGTAGTCCCAGAGTTAATGATCCCAGGTCAGTTTAATACAGATAGAGATGTAGCAGTCCCAGAGTTAATGATCCAAGGTCAGTTTAATACAGATAGAGATGTAGTAGTCCCAGAGTTAATGATCCCTGGTCAGTTTAATACAGATAGAGATGTAGTAGTCCCAGAGTTAATGATCCCAGGTCAGTTTAATACAGATAGAGATGTAGTAGTCCCAGAGTTAATGATCCCAGGTCAGTTTAATACAGATAGAGATGTAGTAGTCCCAGAGTTAATGATCCCAGGTCAGTTTAATACAGATAGAGATGTAGTAGTCCCAGAGTTAATGATCCCAGGTCAGTTTAATACAGATAGAGATGTAGTAGTCCCAGAGTTATTGATCCCAGGTCAGTTTAATACAGATTGAGATGTAGTAGTCCCAGAGTTAATGATCCAAGGTCAGTTTAATACAGATTGAGATGTAGTAGTCCCAGAGTTAATGATCCCAGGTCAGTTTAATACAGATAGAGATGTAGTAGTCCCAGAGTTAATGATCCCAGGTCAGTTTAATACAGGTAGAGATGTAGTAGTCCCAGAGTTAATGATCCCAG
The DNA here is from genome assembly GCA_023634145.1 of Thymallus thymallus. Lineage (NCBI taxonomy): Eukaryota > Metazoa > Chordata > Actinopteri > Salmoniformes > Salmonidae > Thymallus > Thymallus thymallus. The sequence continues at coordinate 39,824,197 of CM042409.1, read as the reverse complement.
GTCAGTTTAATACAGGTAGAGATGTAGTAGTCCCAGAGTTAATGATCCCAGGTCAGTTTAATACAGATAGAGATGTAGTAGTCCCAGAGTTAATGATCCCAGGTCAGTTTAATACAGATAGAGATGTAGTAGTCCCAGAGTTAATGATCCAAGGTCAGTTTAATACAGATAGAGATGTAGTAGTCCCAGAGTTAATGATCCCAGGTCAGTTTAATACAGATAGAAATGTAGTAGTCCCAGAGTTAATGATCCCAGGTCAGTTTAATACAGATAGAGATGTAGTAGTCCCAGAGTTAATGATCCCAGGTCAGTTTAATACAGATAGAGATGTAGTAGTCCCAGAGTTAATCCAAGGTCAGTTTTGCATTTCACCTCCTGATGATTATGATGTCTTGTCATGTTAGGAAAAAAACCCCACAAGGTTTAATCATGCTCTCTCTCTCTCCATCTGTCTCTCGTCTGCAGGTATGTTTTGATGTGAGAGAGGAAGTCAGTCCCGTCATCGCCACCTCACCCGCTCTTAAGGTAACCTTCTGTCCAACTGGGGGCCCAAGGCTGGTTAGGAGACACCGCTAGAGACACTATGTAATTGTGATGAACTGAGAGAATATTAGGTTAGCACTGAAATTCATTAATCATATGCTGTCTTCCCTGCTCCTCTGTTCTTACCTCTTTCCCTTTCTGTCTTCTACACTCTCACACCTCCTATTTCTTCCTCTGTGTTTATAATACACACCAGATGTTTATTGAAGTACATATTGAACTTGTATTTCTAATATAATATTACAATTATAATATCTATAATGCATGTATTATGTATTTATAACACCTGGATAATGAACTTCTTTCAATAAAGTGTTTCACATTCTCTACTGGTTGAAATGAAGTCTCTAATTTGATGAAACACTACACCTATCCTGTGTCCTCAGATCAGTGCAGATGAAGGAAGTTAGATTGAGATGAACCGGTTTTAGAGTATTTACATGATGCATAGGAAGTGTAGTGCAGTGTTTTTTAAAATTCTGTCTCTGTATATATGAATTACAAATCAGCCTTTAACTGGTTAAATCATGTTTATAGTCTATTGCATAGTTACAATGTGTAACCATTGATGTCCCAGGACCAGGAGTGGTAAACACTTGAAGTGTATAAGTGTAATACATGCATGCAGAAACAGCATCATTCAAAGACTGGAGTTTGATACTCCTGGTATTGAATATGACTGAAAATACCTAAAAGCACCTTTATTTACCAAGGTAGAGTACATGATCAGTGAATATATTCAATGTACAGGCTACAATGTGGGAGATCTCATGCTTCGTAATAACTACATGTATATACAGAGCCTCCGGAAAGTATTCAGACCCTTTGACTTTTTCCACATTTTGTTACACTACATCCTTATTCTAAAATGTATTTTAAAAAAAGATCCTCAGCAATCATGGTTGGTTGGTTGGTTGGTTGGTTGGTTGGTTGGTAGGTAGGTAGGTAGGTAGGTAGGTAGGTAGGTAGGTAGGTAGGTAGGTAGGTAGGTAGGTAGGTAGGTAGGTAGGTAGGTAGGTAGGTAGGTAGGTAGGTAGGTAGGTAGGTAGGTAGGTAGCTATGAGACTCAATTTTTTTTTTTTTCTCAGCCATCTTTGCAGAAAAAAGTCTCCAGCGTTGGGTCGCATAGCATCAAATTCGTCATGGGAACCACTCGATATGATTGGTCATCGCCCAGCAGTCGCCGCTGGTGATTTGCATAAAGTTGGGAAATGCTGAACTTTTTCACCGCCTCCCACTCCACGTTCGTGCCGCCCAACGGTCCCCCTCCACCTTCGTGCCGCCCAACGGTCCCCCTCCACGTTCGTGCCGCCCAACGGTCCCCCTCCACGTTCGTGCCGCCCAACGGTCCCCCTCCACGTTCGTGCCGCCCAACGGTCCCCCTCCACGTTCGTGCCGCCCAACGGTCCCCCTCCACCTTCGTGCCGCCCAACGGTCCCCCTCCACGTTCGTGCCGCCCAACGGTCCCCCTCCACGTTCGTGCCGCCCAACGGTCCCACTCCACGTTCGTGCCGCCCAGCGGTCCCCCTCCACGTTCGTGCCGCCCAACGGTCCCACTCCACGTTCGTGCCGCCCAGCGGTCCCCCTCCACGTTCGTGCCGCCCAACGGTCCCCCTCCACGTTCGTGCCGCCCAACGGTCCCACTCCACGTTCGTGCCGCCCAACGGTCCCCCTCCACGTTCGTGCTGCCCAACGGTCGTGGCTGAAATGTCCTGTATCACAAAGACTGTTCTTTGAATCACTGCTGAAATGACAAAGACAGCATGCAACGATAATTCCTTCAGAAATGGCTGAGGATTAAGAAAACAACACTAATACCGAAAGCAAGCTGGTTTTACAAGGGACAATGGCAGTTGAATGATATTCCTTCGGATCTTACTTAACAGCCAAATAGAATGTTGCCTGGAAGCTGTTTGCCTACAGACCTGCATAGTTAGGAAGTCTGTTAGGAACATCCTAGACCAGGGGCTTGCACTTAAGTCATCACCTCATGTGAACGTTGGAGATGACTGGAAAGATAAGATGTTCATTTCAAAGAATGTGAGGTTTTACACAACTGGGAACGCTGTAGGCTGTTCACACATGCAAATTCAACTGGGAACGCTGTAGGCTGTTCACACATGCAAATTCATTGAAATATTTTACAACCGAGAGTAAACTGTTACACAACCCTTAATAATCACAGTTCCATTGGGAACAAAAATACATTTTGGGGAGATTAAATGTTTTGAAAGATGTTCTAATGAAATTCTTATGAAAACATTGATGTTCCAATGAAAATACTTTTCTTAAAGACAAAAGCTATAATTCATTATCATACCTCATAAATATTCATGACCCTCTTAAGTTCTATTATCATCTTACAATGATCCTGACCAAATAACAGCCATCTTATATTATTATTTCAATAATAAGACATTATAAAGGCTCATACATGCTTTACGTTACATGTTACCATATTGCCCATAACAAATCCCCAAATGAAAGACTAAAATATATCTAAGCAATATATCTATATTTGTCTTCTTATTCCAGGAAAGCCAGGGCTTTTATTTTTACCAGGAGTAGCGTAACGTATAGCCATGGTTTATTTGTATCTGGTACACTGGCCTGCCGCCTGACATAACTGTGGACACTGTGACGCTAGTAGGCCCTCTGACTGAGGTTTCCAGGGAAGAGAATTAGGTTAATGGAACCGGAGTGAAGTGTGCAGAGGCAGCATGTGTGTCATTGGAGCTGGACAGTGTCACTCTATCCTACAGAGTATATTGTGTACTATGTCCTATATCCCTAAGGGAATAGACTGTAATTTGGGAAGTAGCCCTAGTGCCTGGTTTTCAGGCCCGAACAAAGATACAGTAGTAGCCAGTACTGCATGGGCATAACATTGTCAGCCTTTCATGCTTGTTGTGAAGGCTGAAGGGGACCGTATCATTTTGGTTTCATGTCTGTATTTAAAGCCATGCAGTACTCAGAAATATTGTGCAATATCCCAGACTGCGTAAGAATGGTCAAACTATTTATTTTGATCTAACCTTTATTTAGCCAGGGTGGAGTCCCATTGAGACCAAGGTCTACTTTACAAAGGAGCCCTGAAATACACAAAAAAACGTCAAATAGAATACAAATACCATCGTAATTCTGAATTACCCGAAAAACACTAATGCATCCAACTGTAGGGTATTCTGGAGATTGTTACATACTGTAAGTAAAGTGACAAGAAACTAAAAGCTGCGACCGGTAAACAAACAAGAATGAAATTGGATCAAAAAATGACTATCGTTGTCGTAATAAAAGTTGACTTGTGTGTTGCTAGACACTCAGTCTTCAATATTTCTGACTCATAGCCCTCCAAGCCATTAGGCCCATATAATGTGAGTTTTGTGTGTTTCTGGTATGTGGTGACTAGGTTACCACATGTGAGGTAAGGGTGCGGGAAACTTGACATAGGGAACACACCGTGAAATGTGCAGGAGAGTGACATGGGGCAGCTGAGGGGAGCTGAGGAAAAGGGAGCATGAAATCTCAACAAAAGGCCAGTATAACTGTGTGTGTGTGTGTGTGTGCGTGTCTGCACGTGAGCGGACATACTGTATGTTACTGTAACCATCCGTTTACATGGATGCATTTTTTGATTAAGCTGAATGTGAAAAAAGTACTTTGAAACTTTGTTTGATTCAATACAACAAACAGTTGTATTGTACGGGCAAGTAAATGTTTTCTTCTCATATGGAAGTAGGTTTGGGTTGTTCTGAGGTTAGCCTATGACTAATTGTTTAACAAACGGTTTCTAGAGAAGACTGGTATTTACATAGGACTTAACTCTGCCAATGGAGAACAGGAGATAGATTGAGGTATTTTATATTAGATAGCAGTGAACGTTTTTTGTCATTAAAGTAAACACGTCTGTATGTCTGTCCGTTTATCTGTCCATTCGTCTGTCTGCCAGCCTGCCAGCCTCTGTCTGTTATCTAAGTTGTAAAAAGCGCTGACCCGACCAACAACTGTGATAGTAAAAGTTCCTTTTCCTGAAAAAAAGGGGCACCGTTTTTTACTGACTATGCTGTAATCATGCCCCTGAGGTGCCATCAACAGTGAAAAATGTGGAATAACTCATTTCAAACCACTAGATTCCAACACCTACACTAAGAAAGGATGAATAACTAACTGAAGAACTCCAGTGGGTCTATGCCCAGTGGTCATCGATGTTCAGTGTAGCCAACGCAGGCCTAAGCTCTGATTGGAATTCCAGAGGGCAACACTGCTAAGCTTTGTGATAGGATGAGCACCAATTAACACGTAGTTCATTACCGACAACAGGAAATTCCTGCCTCCCTGTAAGCCTTTAAAGCAAAATACTTGTTGAATGGAAAAGGTAAGGTGAAGAGGAGAGCAGAACTCACTTGATTGTGCATGTCGATTAAGCATCGTTTTTTTTCCACACACCGTCTTTGGACGGCTATAGGTGGAAAGGTAAGCATCGATAGGCACTTGCTCTACAGGAGGCTCGGATTATGACCACAAAGAGCAGTAAGGAACAAATCCACCACTCCTCTTAGAAATAACATGTGTTTTCTATTGATTTAATCTGCCTACTGACTGTCTCATCATCAAAATGGTATTTATTCCACAAAGTGTTTTTAAGCTGTAACCTCCATTTTTTTTGTACATTTGAGGGCATTGATTATTAATGCCGTGTGAAAGAGAGGAGGCATTGATAACACTTTACTTTTTAGAGTCTGCAGGTATTTCATGCATTTTGATGCAGTTATAATGCATTGTAAGAAATTTGAAAGCATTATACATGCTGACTTTAAGTGTTACATTCGGCATCACTCCGTCAAGGGAAATATAGTTATATATTTCAGGATGTTGTGTATCCCTCGAAATAATACAAATTTATTTAAAGATGACAGTTTTGAAAACATAGCTTGTCCAAAAAAAGTGGGTATTGGATAAATTGAGCCGCCTACAAAATTCTGTATTTTATTAAATATAACCACAACTTTTTAAAACCATTTACACCATTTTGCTTTTTTGTCTTTTAATAATTTTAAGCATATTTTAACACAGCCTTAACACCTAACGAACACTTTGTACTTTAAACATAGGCTTGGCCCTGTTGTTACCTCATACCTCACTGATAATGCCTTGCATTATACCAGGGAAGAAAACATTTCCATTTGCTCCACTTGCCATTGGCTGAAAGATTTACTAAACGTAGCCCATGGCTATTGGTTCAACTTACCCCAAGGCAAACATTTGGACTATATTAGCCCACACAGCTACAATGATGCACTTTCATGCTAGGTTTAGTACCTCATTTTGAAGCTTATAGAGACCCCAACTGATGTGTATCTAAAAATGATCTACTTTGATTTAGACACAAGCATTATGAAACCTCAAACACAATCAATTCATTTGACTTGGTGAAAATCTGTTTCTTTGACCATGTGTTTTTTTTTTTCCTTCAGACTCCATGAATGATGACCTCTTCCTAAATATTTGGTCAAATTATGAATTTTGTGTCTGGTTTCAGAGAAACAAGGGTTCCTGATTGAGCCCACCTCTCCCTTTTTTACTCACTTCAAAGCCCTTTTTTTTTCCAGTCACTTGAGACTGAGAGAGCTCATCCATTGTTGTGGGATATGTGCTTTCACTCTCTCAATGGACTAAGTGCATGGCATCAATCAGTGGATTATATTTCCATTTCAGTCATTTAGCAGACACTCTTATCCAGAGCGACTTACAGTTCAGTGCATTCATCTTAAGATAGCTATGTGGGACAACCACATATCACATTCGTAGTAAGTACATTTTTCCTCAATAATGTAGCTATCAGCACTAGTGAGGGGGAAAAGAGTCTAGTGTGAATGTTAGTTCTCCAAAGGCTTTAAAAATATATATGTATTTTTTTGTTGTTGGGGGAAGGGGATTGCTCTATGAAGAGGTAGGGTTTCAGATGTTTTCAGAAGATGGGCAGGGACTCTGCTGTCCTAGCTTCAGGCGGAAGCTGGTTGCACCTCTGCCAGGACAGAGAAGAGCTTGGACTGGGCTGAGCGGGAGCTGTCCTCCTGTAGGGGTGGGAGGGCTAAGATACCTGAGGTGGCAGAACGGAGTGCTCTGGTTGGGGTGTAGGGTTTGAGCAGAGCCTGAAGGTAGTTCCTCTTGATGCTCCGTCGACAAGTACCAGACGTCCAAAAGGGAGATGACAAGTGCCTGGATTATATGTAGGGAGTGTTTCGTATTTCATTGCAAACAAAGGCTTTTTCTTGAGCGAGTGTTCAAATTCAAAGGCTTGCGATGTGTCCCAAATAGCACTACTTTTGACCAGAACCCATGACACACATGGGTACTGTTGGGGCAGAGGTGTGTACTGTTACAAGGACTGATATACAGTATGTGTGTGTGTGCTCTGAGGTACAACTTGAAGAGCCTATCATTGGGAACAGATCCTTTACTGTCTCAACCTATCCACCCTTTGTATCAGACACATATTTTGGCTGGGGAGAACAGTAAAGAAGACATTTGTGAAGTGTCTCTGAACTGTTGACCCTGAGGTCATGAAACACTTGTGCAAACGTACTGCAATCAGACAAATACACACACGCGCACATGCACACACACTTTGCTTGACTAAGCAATCTGATTTCACTCAGAGACCATGGACCACTGATTTGTCATTAGGATTTCAAGGTCCGCATTTAGCTTGTTGGTATTGTCAACAGGGAAATAACATATGAAGAGTTTATTTTCTAAATGCTATATCCACCAATTTTTCACATTTGTGTTTTTTCATCAGAAAATATTGCTGATGGGTACCTTCATGTGTGTGTAAAATATTGCTGTTCTCAGATTTTTTTACTCATATATTTAGCAAAACATCCCAAAAATCCTAACCTCTCCATTGTTTAGCTGGAATGGGATGTTTGTATGTTTGTATACAGATCTCATATTATTGTATTGATTATTTATTCATTTGTAAAAAAAAATATATATATATATTGATGTGACAAATGTATCATTGTACATTTATTTTTCTTTATTTTGACTGTGTAAAACCTAGCCTAATCTAAAACCAAAGCATTGTAAATTTGAATGTTGTAAAGTTAGTGTTGGAGAAGTGAGGTGGAAACATTATTGTTATCGATCGATAATGACAAACCTCCTGGCTTTGACAACTTAGTTGGAAAGCTACTGAGGATGGTAAATGACTCTTATAGCCACTCCTATCTGTCATGTTGTTAATCTGAGCCTAGAGGCATGTTTTTGTCTTCAGGCCAAAGTCATTCCGCTACGCAAGAGTGGTTTGCCTTCTCTGGTTCTAACAGCAGATCTATCAGCTTGCTGCCAGCTCTTAGCAAATTTTGGAAAAAAAGGTGTTTGACCAAATACAATGCAATTTCTCTGTAAACAAATGAACAACAGACTTTCAACATGCTTATAGAGAAGGACACTCAACATGTTCTGCACTGACACAAATGACTGATGATTGGTTGAAATAAATGGATAATAAGAAGATTGTGGAGCTGTACTGTTAGATTACAGAGCAGCCTTTAATATTATTGACCATTACCTGTTGTTGAGAAAACTTATGTGTTATGGGTTTTCATTCTCTGCAATATCGTGGATTCAGAGATACTGTATCTATCTAATAGAACAGAGTTTTATTTTATTTTATGTAAGCCTCTCTAATGTCAAACATGTAAAGTGTAGTGTACCGCAGGGCAGCTCTCTGGGCCCTCTACTCTTTTCTATTTTTTACCAATGACCTGTCACTGGCATTAAACAAAGCATGTGTGTCCATGTATGCTGATGATTCAACCACATACGCATCAGCAACCACAGCTAATGAAGTCACTGAAACCCTTAACAAGGAGTTGCAGTCAGTTTTGGAATGGGTGCCCAGTAATAAATTGGTCCTGAACATCACTAAAACTAAAAGCAACGTCAGCTGAATCTGGTAATGAATGGTGTGGTTGTTGAACAAGTTGAGGAGGCTAAATTACTTGGTGTTACCTCAGATGGTAAACTGTCATGGTCAAAACATATAGATTCAATGGTTGTAGAGATGGGGAGAGGTCTGTCTGTAATAAAGAGATGCTCAGCTTTTTTGACAACACACTGCAAAAAGCAAGTCATGCAAGCTTTAGTTTGGTCTTATCTTGATTATTGTCCAGTCATGTGGTCAAGAGCCGCAAATAAAGATCTAGTTAAGCTCCCGAGTGCCGCAGCATTCTAAGACACTGCATCTCAGTGCTAGAGGCGTCACTGCAGACCCTGGTTTGATAACGGGCTGTATATGTTTTAGGACATTGAAATGAAATGGAATTGAACCCCTCTGGTCTCCACTCACAAGACCTATGGGAGTCGCAAAGGCACAGGCACACAAAAGCACAGGCCGGGTTGAGGAGGTGATAGGTCAGCCCGGGGGACAGTCAGTGATGTGCTAAATTGCACTAGTGTCACTCTGGTCAATAAAGTGAGAGGCTCCTGTAATAACAAGCCCTGGGAGGGAAGCTTACCCATTCATTCACCATCTAAGACAAATGTTTCGACAGCACTCTCTCCCTTCAGATGTTGGCTCCTGATTTTTAATGTGGAGGAGGGGGCAGTTTATGTATCCGTCTCTGCACTGATTTGTGAGGCATGTGTGAGCTCATGTTTACAACAACAATTTAAGTTACCAGACTGTTATTGGCAATACAATCCTCTGTGGTATTGGAATCTGTAATTACTGCAATGACAAGAAATCAGCAGAATCATTGTCCAATCCTACTGTAATATTGCCTGGCAGCTCCTTGCTTCGTCCAAACACTACACCACGCCCATGGACGTTAGCTTCTTCTCTGCAATGAGTCTGGATCTCCTCAATGATTTATAGAACGCAAACACATTCTAACCGTTCTGATTGGTCCCAGAAACCTATGGGGTTGAGCCAGAGCCAAAATTACTTGTGGGTAAAGCAGCATTTTGAAAATGTGTAATTGGCTTATTTTTAGCTGTTTGAAGCTGGTGTAGAAAACCAAATGTAAATGACGCAAAAATTAAATGGGAAGCATAGAAACAGTGCATATAGAACAGATCTAACACTTCTTAGTCTTGCGTTCAATGAGAATGACAGATCTATAACTCACATTTCTATGTGCATTTGGTCGGGTCACCCAAAAAGTTACATTTTGTAGCTTTAAAGTTTAATATTTGCCATTCCAATATATTAAGAAAACTACTCAAATATATTTTCTATGGACAATATTTGCAATGAACATGCAAACCAAAAATGCATTGCAAACCAGCTTTGTTTGTGTAAAGACATGATGAAAATGTGACTAAACTACCCTACAACATCATATTAATAGTTTATGTAACTTCAAAACATTTTTTATGTGTATTGTGTACATTTCCAGTGGGTTCAATTGTTGAAAAGTTCCTCCAATGTATTTAACTTTAAAAGGGCACATAGAAAGAGTAACTAAGAAAGATAAGCTCAATGTTTAAATAGTCAACAGACAGACATAGGAGCGTTGTGGTGTTCTGAGGCTTCCTGCTCTACTTCCTGTTATTGATGAGGCATTTGATGTTTGCTTCACATGAAATCTAAGGTGATCTCACTTTCATGACCTTGCTTCCTCTCTCTCTCTCTCTCTCTCTCTCTCTCTCTCTATCCTCCTCCTCCTCTTTCTCTCTCTCTCTCCCCTCCTCTCTCTCTCTCTCTATATCCTCCCCTCTCTCTCTCTCTATCCTCCCCTCTCTCTCTCTCTCTCTCTCTCTATCCTCCCCTCTCTCTCTCTCTCTCTCTCTCTCTCTCTCTCTATCCTCCCCTCTCTCTCTCTCTCTCTCTCTCTATCCTCCCCTCTCTCTCTCTCTCTCTATCCTCCCCTCTCTCTCTCTCTCTCTCTCTCTCTCTCTCTCTCTCTCTCTATCCTCCTCTCCCTCTCTATCCTCCTCTCCCTCTCTCTCCTCCTCTCCCTCTCTCTCCCTCTCTCTCTCCTCCCCTCTCTCTCTCTCTCTCCTCCCCTCTCTCTCTCTCTCTCTCTCTCTCTCTCCTCCCCTCTCTCTCTCTCTCTCTCTCTCTCTCTCTCTATCCTCCCCTCTCTCTCTCTCTCCTCCCCCCTCTCTCTCTCTCTCTCTCTCTCTCTCTCTCTCTCTCTCTCTCTCTCTCTCCTCCTCTCTCTTATATCTGATATTGAGAGTATCCTGAAGATTAATGGTGGCTTATGTGCTCCTTTTAAAGTGTGTCGTGGGGTAAGACAAGGTTGTTCACTGTCAGGGTTATTATATACCCTCGCGATAGAACCACTTTTAAGTGTTTTAAGGAGAGTTCTAGAAGGAGTGCCTCTACAAAATTGTAAGACGACTTTGTGTCTGTCTGCGTATGCAAATGATGTCATGGTAATGATTAATAAACAAAATTATATAGATTTATTACTAAAGACAGATTTTGGATTAATTTCTTCTGCAAGAATTAATTGGAATAAAAGTGAGGCAGTTTTAACGGGAGAGTGGAAAAGTAGAGTACCACCAAATCTTCCAGATGGTTTATGTTGGACAAGAGATGGTTTGAGATATTTGGGAGTATATTTAGGTAATGAAACAGTAGCTCAAAAAAACTGGATTGGAACTGTTGAAAAGCTTAAGTGCCGACTTGAAAAATGGATATGGCTTGTACCAAATTTATCATACAGAGGACGTACTTTGGTGATAAATAATTTGGTGGCTTCCTCTTTGTGGCACCGGATGGCTTGCATTGACCCACCGGCTTATGTACCTGGAAAAATCCAGTCTGTTTTATTGGACTTTTTTTGGGACAAGTTACACTGGATACCGCACAACATCTTGTATTTAAAAAAAGAAGAAGGGGGTCAAGGACTTATACATGTACAAAGCAGGACTGCGGCCTTTCGGCTACAATTCATACAACGCTTGCTTACCAGCTCAGAGAACTTGGCTTGGAAGTCAGTGGCCTGTGCTATACTTAAATCCGTTGATGAACTCTGTTTAAGTAAACATTTATTTTTGATGGATCCAAAAAGAATCAACACATCGAAGCTTCCTGTTTTTTATAGAAATCTGTTTAAAATATGGGACCTTTTTAAAGTGAAAAGAACTGAGAGTACAGATTCTCTTTTTTGGTTACTGGAAGAACCCATGATTTATGGTGCTCGTCTGGATATTTCAGATACATGTGGACTATTAAATGGTGTTTTTATTCAATCAAAGATCATAACACTGGGGCGTTTAATTAATGTGACTGGACCCTGTTTTAAAAATGTGGAAAATGTGGCTGCCTCATTAGGTATTAAATTAGTTTGAATTGTTGAAAAATTTCTTCAGAATTTGCAATCTGTATTCACAGTAAGAGTTGAACATGCTTGAAAATTGTTTTGCTAAGAAACTTGTGATAAAGATGCCTTTCCAAAGTGTTTTTTGTCCCCAAATATAGGGGAATATTCTGGAGTTTTTTTGGAAAATGTATCAGATATGGATTTATATGAAGTTAGGGGAAAAGTTTTTTACAATGCTTGTAAGCTTTCAACAAAAAAGGTTTACATGAAAGAGTTGATTCACCTTGGCGCACCATTTGATAAAGCTGTAAAACCAGAGTGGAGGGCACTTTACAAGCCACCATTAACAAAAAGAATTGGAGACTTACAGTGGAGAATTATACATGGTATAATTGCTGTTAATTCTTTTATTTCTATTTTAAATCCAAATGTTAGTCAAAAGTGCCCTTTTTGCTCTCAAAGAGAAACAGTTTTTCATGTGTTTATGTACTGCTCAAGACTTAAGCCTTTATTTGACTTGTTGAAGGATATTTTCATTTGTTTTGATGAAGAATTTACTGTACCAGTTTTTATTTTTGGTTTTAAATATACTGCAAGAAGACAATATGAATGCCAATTGATCAATTTTATTGTAGGCAAAGCAAAAATGGCAATATATGTTAGCAGAAAGAAAAAAATTGAACAAAAAGGTGATTATAATGTTGTAATGATGTTTGCAGCTATGATTAAATCTAGACTGCTAATTGATTTTTATTTTTGTAAAGCTACTAACTGTTTAGAAGTGTTTGAAAATGTATGGTGTCATAGAGGGGCATTGTGTTGTGTTATGGACAATGTATGGTGTCATAGAGGGGCATTGTGTTCTGTTATGGACAATATATGGTGTCATAGAGGGGCATTGTGTTGTGTTATGGACAATATATGGTGTCATAGAGGGGCATTGTGTTGTGTTATGGACAATATATGGTGTCATAGAGGGGCATTGTGTTCTGTTATGGACAATGACATGAACTTTTCACATTTTCAATAAATATGATGTGATTTACATTTTAATGTTTTCATATTTTTAAATATTTCTGTAATAAATGTTTTTTGAAAAAAAATCTCCTCCTCTCTATCCTCCTCCTCTCTCTCTCTCTCTCTCTCTCTCTCTCTCTCTCTCCTCCTCCCCCTCTCTATCCTCCTCTCCCTCTCTCTTTCTCTCTCTCTATCCTCCCTCCCCTCTCTCTCTCTCTCTCTCTATCCTCATCTCCCTCTCTCTCTATCCTCCTCTCCCTCTCTCTCTCTTTCTCTCTATCCTCCTCTCTCTCTCTCTCTCTATCCTCCTCTCTCTCTCCTCCCCTCTCTCTCTCTCTCTCTATCCTCCCCTCTCTCTCTCTCTATCCTCCCCTCTCTCTCTCCTCCTCTCTCTATCCTCCCCTCTCTCTCTCTCTCTCTCTCCTCCCTCTCTCTATCCTCCCCCCTCTCTCTCTCTATCCTCCCCCCTCTCTCTCTCTCTATCCTCCTCTCCCTCTCTATCCTCCCCCCTCTCTCTCTCTCTCTCTCTCCTCCCCTCTCTCTCTCTATCCTCCCCTCTCTCTCTCTCTATCCTCCCCTCTCTCTCTCTCTATCCTCCCCTCTCTCTCTCTCTCTCTCTCTCTCTATCTCTCTCTCTATCCTCCCCTCTCTCTCTCTCTCTCCTCCCTCTCTCTATCCTCCCCCCTCTCTCTCTCTATCCTCTCCCCTCTCTCTCTCTCTATCCTCCTCTCCCTCTCTCTCTCTCTCTCTCTCTCTCTCTCTCTCTCTCTTCCCCTCTCTCTCTCTCTCTCTCTCTCTCTCTCTCTATCCTCCCCTCTCTCTCTCTCTCTCTCTCTATCCTCCCCTCTCTCTCTCTCTCTCTCTCTCTATCCTCCCCTCTCTCTCTCTCCTCCCCCCTCTCTCTCTCTCTCTCTCTCTCTCCTCCCCCCTCTCTCTCTCTCTCTCTCTCTCCTCCCCTCTCTCTCCTCCCCTCTCTCTCACGCTCTCTCAAACCTGTATGATGATGAAATACTAGAATCTAGTAGTGATTTACTGCTGCGAATGTTCAAGTTGGATGTCCAGTTTCAAAGCAACAATTAAACCAGCTAACCGCTAGCAGGTAGCCTAGCGGTTAGAGTGTTAGGCCAGTAAGCGAAAGTTCGCTGGTTTGAATACCCAAGCTGACAAGATGAAAAATTTGTCAATGTACCCTTGAACACATTTCACTGCAGGAAAATCCTTTCCCCCTTTAGGGCCCCACGGACCTCACAGAGGACGCTGGCCGTGAGGCGGAATAGACCTCACAGAGGACGCTGGCCGTCAGGCAGATTTTCTAAGAACCCCTATGGATTCGCAGAATAGACTGAATGCAATTCCTCCACCAGCTATTTCTTTCTCACACACATTCAAAGTCTAATCCTTTCATCTTTAAGCCACTTTTCAATGTCATATTCTGAACCTCCTTGAACTTAGAGTTTAGGTAGAGTTTATTGGAGCATGATAGATGGTAGACAGGGGAAAAGTGCAGACATGCTTGCTGTTTGTGGCCCAAACATATGGAGTGACAGCAGCCATGGAATCCTGACCTCACTGTTGTGGCCTGTGGTCCACCCGGCCCGACCTTACTACTCCCACCTAGAACCTGAACATAAACGTCACTGGTAAAACTCACAGAGTGGGCCTGTTTAACCTGTCGACAGTTTCCAGCATGGTTGTCAAGACAATAGCTGAAAAACTTCAAAGTGTCTTGTCAGTTTGGATCTTCACCGTAAACTAACAGTGCCAGTCTCTGCCAGGTTTCCTACTATGTAACAACAGTCTTAATAGTGCAAATAAGGCACAGTTGGCGTATTTACATTAGAACATACTGAATCAATGGTATTTACTCTTTGAGTCATTGCGGATATGCTATTGTAGGGGAGACCGGGGGTTGGTTGTCTCATGCATCATTCACATTAACCATAAGCACTCCGTTATGTTGAGCCGAATGTCATTCATTTGAATGGGGAATCGCAATGCCCCCTTGCGGTTGAAGTTTCAGTTGCAAGACGGACACTGCATACTTAACATTTTTCCAAACTGTGCGTCTTCTTCAGTCCGGCCAGAGTCCTTCGAAGAACAGGAAGTTACCAATCCACATAAGAAAATGAAAATATGTGTTTTTTGACGATGGTTTTATGGATTAGCTAGCAATTTGTAAACGATTACCCATTCCCATAAGTGAGTACTATTTTAATAGTGTGTTAAAAATAATACACATTGGCTGATAAGCCAATTATACTTTATGACTGTCACCTCGCTTTTTAGTTTATTGTGATGGTAATAGCGTTAGTTTGTTTACGTTAATTATTAGGTGGAGGTCACTAGCTACAGAATAGGCATAGCCTAGCTTTTAACTAGCTAGCTGCTCTGTAAGATAGCTTGACTTGCTAGACGGTTATAGAAACAAGTTGAGGATAAAGTAACTAAACATCTTTTTTTATTATTAACTGACCCAATGTTTCTCTTGTCTTGAATGAAAAGATCATATGGACGAGAGACTAGGATCTCCTCCATCTTGTCTTGAATGAACAGGTCATATAGACGAGAGACTAGGATCTCCTCCATCTTGTCTTGAATGAACAGGTCATATAGACGAGAGACTAGGATCTCCTCCATCTTGTCTTGAATGAACAGGTCATATAGACGAGAGACTAGGATCTCCTCCATCTTGTCTTGAATGAAAAGATCATATAGACGAGAGACTAGGATCTCCTCCATCTTGTCTTGAATGAACAGGTCATATAGACGAGAGACTAGGATCTCCTCCATCTTGTCTTGAATGAAAAGATCATATAGACGAGAGACTAGGATCTCCTCCATCTTGTCTTGAATGAACAGGTCATATAGACGAGAGACTAGGATCTCCTCCATCTTGTCTTGAATGAACAGGTCATATGGACGAGAGACTAGGATCTCCTCCATCTTGTCTTGAATGAACAGGTCATATGGACGAGAGACTAGGATCTCCTCCATCTTGTCTTGAATGAACAGGTCATTTAGACGAGAGACTAGGATCTCCTCCATCTTGTCTTGAATGAACAGGTCATTTAGACGAGAGACTAGGATCGCCTCCATCTTGTCTTGCGTTGTGAAACCCTATCCCATGCTCTCTGTCCAGTAGCAGAACGAGATTGCATGAATTCGTCACAATGTAAAAGGGGCATCAGGGGTTGGTTGTCACAGGGCTTATTACTCCCTGCCTAGATCAGGTTAGCGTTTTTTGTCATAGATCTTGTTTTGGAGGCTGATTCACCCCAAAGGCAGAAATTATGTGATTAGTTGACTCTATTAGTGTGAATGAGCATTTCTTAGTGATTTATTGCAATATTCTATTTTCATAGATAACTATATTCCTAATTTGAAAGTAGTTTATATACTAAATCCAAAGCAAAATCATTAGCTTAGCTAGCTAGCTAGCAGCACTAGCCTAATTGGGAATCCACATTTAACAAAGCTCTGTTTAGCAAGAAAAGGGCAACTATGTTTAGTTTTTTTTATCTGTAAATTGTAAATTAAAGCAGATTATTGATTGCATTGTATAGTGCCTTTCTGTGATGGCATATTCCTAGGAGACTTTCTGCCCTCGGGGTAGCAAGAACATTGCTTACTCACCTCCATCTTAGCTCCTCTGAGGCAGCAAAGCCAACAGTATCACTCATTTTGCTATAGCCTTCTCAGAGTCAAAACATCTATTATATTACTCACTTCCCCTTTCACACTATGCTTTTAAATACTGTATCCCCAACGTAGCTCATTATAATATTTCTACTACTGTATATAGTTTGTTTAGTTACACTGTTTATACCGTATATGTATTTATACAATGGCTTCTTGATATAGCTTACTGTATTATCTACTGCTGTACATATAATTCTTATCTGAACTTGTGTAAATTCTCCTGGTGTACATACACATTTTTATTTTTTTTCCTTTTACATGCTAATTGTTTGACAATTTACTGCATTTTTAGGGGCTATTTCACTGCACCCGGTACAACACCTGATAAACTGTACGCAATCAATAAACATTGGTTTTGTTTGATTTAATCTCCCCTGAGGCAGCAGTAACTACTAAATGATTTTGTTTGATTTAATCTCCCCTGAGGCAGCAGTAACTACTAAATGATTTTGTTTGATTTAATCTCCCCTGAGGCAGCAGTAACTACTAAATGATTTTGTTTGATTTAACCTCTCCTGAGGCAGCAGTAACTGTACTAAATTATTTCTACCTTATTATCCTTCCTGTAGGAAGAACAATAAAAAGGCACAGGATGCCTTTCTGTCACAGTATCATTCCTGAAGGCGGCACAGTTCCAATCATACCTTCTCTGCACATCTGCCCTCGGGGTAAC
Source organism: Thymallus thymallus (assembly GCA_023634145.1). Lineage (NCBI taxonomy): Eukaryota > Metazoa > Chordata > Actinopteri > Salmoniformes > Salmonidae > Thymallus > Thymallus thymallus. Next base: position 39,806,980 of record CM042409.1, on the reverse strand, counting down.
AAGAACATTACTTACTCACTTCAACCTTGTATTACTCCTCTCCTAACTAATCTTCCTCTGAGGCAATAGTTTATTCCATTCTACAACATTGCCTTCCTCAGAGGCAGCAGTGTTTTAAAGGTAGCTTTTCTTCCCTGGTAAGGCAATAACTTTCGAACATAACTTTAACCTTATCTTACCTGGAGGCAGGAGAACGAATACCATCACATTATTCCACAGTACCTTCCCCAGAGGCAGCAACATCTATTGTATATCGCCTGAGATGGTACACGTCACTTCCTGTTGAATGCGGAACGAGGGAGAGAGCTCTGTTTGTTGTTTTGTAAAGTTTTGAAAATCTATTGAAAAGTTTCTTAGTAGCTATCTACTTTTTGAGTTTGGATCTGGGGTGTTAGGAGCTGTTTGGGGTAGCAGCTAGACTAGCTGCTAGATAGCTGCTATCAAGCTAGCAGGGTTTTCTTGAGGGCTTGAACGCAGCCCGCGACGCTGCGGCTAGGACCATGGATCGTCCCGGGCTCGTGGCTGTCTAGACTCCTGCTGTTTGTTTTTGTTTCCAATCTTCCCTGTGACCTGTGACCTGCCCTGTCTGGAACTGAGAGGAGTAACAGCGTAACCCACATTGCTACCATAACAAAGACCAAAGCCGACGGGAGTTGAGGACAGTGGGGTCTCTCTTTCACAGGTGAAGGATCTTTTAAACTAACAAAAAGAGTTCTACAAGCAGTTGTTACAACAACAAGAAAATAACTTCAAGTGTTTGTGATGTAAACAGAGAGGTCTACTTTCTTGGGGACCTGAATATTAAGCTGTCCACTCAAGAGGAAGCTTCTCACTGTAACCAGTTCCTGTAATCTGGTTGAGGTTATTAATCAACATACCAGGGTGTTTACAAACACTACAGGAACAAGATAATCCACATGTATTGATCACATTTTTACTAATACTATAGAACGTTGTTCTAAAACTGTATACATACCCATTAAATGCAATGATTACAATGTAGTGGCTATATCCAGGAAAGCCATAGTTCCGAAAGCTGGACCCAAAAAAATATTTAGCTGTGACTCTTATGTGGATGGTGTTAAAAATATTGTGATTTATTAATCTGATGTGATTAATAAAGAGCATCCAGATGCTGCACTTAGTGAATTTATGAAATTGCTTCTTCCAATTATTGATAAACATGCACCTGTTAAGAAACTGACTGTTAGAACTGTTGAGGCTCCATGGATTGATGAGGAATTGAAAAACTGTATGGTTGAAAGTGTAGGGTCTGACTGTAGGGATGACTCTAGACATCTCTATGTTTATCTTATGAGGACTATCAGGGTTTGTGTTCAGGGATGCCTCTAGGCATCTCTATGTTTGTTTGTTGGCTATCCCCAATTACAGGCAGCTGCTCTGCGTTGTCTCTAATTGGGGATCCTATTTAAGGTTTGGGCCTTCCCACCATTAGTGTGGGTTACTGTTTGTGCTAGTTGCATATCAGTTCATGGTTGCTTCCTCTCCTTTTTGTTGTTTTGTGAAACCAAATAAAGGAATGTCTATCTACTACAGCTCTGCGCCTCGGGTCCTGTCCTGTCTACCAACCGTGACAGAATAACCCACCAAAACAGGACCATGCAGTGCTGGACAATGGAGGAACTCCTTGGGGATAAGGAACTCGTCCCTGAGGAGGAGTACCTCCGTTGCTTAGCTCTGGATCTAGAAGTGGACCAGGGCAGCGGCGACGCCGACGGGCTCCACATTGGCATCGGTCTGTCCAAAAGGCAGACCCAGTGAACAGCCCTGAAGAACCCCCATACATCTTTTCTTAGGGGGGAGCTATGGGAAATGTCAGAGGGACGAGGAGAGCACCTGCCGCTACACTCATGGGAGTTCATTGAAGAGCCCCTGCAGCCTTGGGAGCAGGAGTACAGTGAGGCATCGGATGAGGACGACAAAGTGCTCCTGTTTTCCAACTTGGATGAGCTCTTGCAGAGCCGGGATCTGCTGAAGAAGGAGGAAGACGGAGAAACACTTTGGCCTCCAACAGTGGAAGATCGGGGCCCCCAAAGGGTTTTAACGACCAGCCCCTGGAGGTACAGGTGAGGTAGTGGAGAGCTTGGCTGGCGCTAAGCTCCCGGAGCCAGGGAGTAGTTGCCAGCCGGGTACCTCCGGTGCCTGTCCCCTGCACCAGGGCTCCTGTGCCGATTCCCAGCCCGGAGCCTTCCCGTGCCGGTTCCCAGCCCGGAGCTCCCGGTGCAGGTCCCCAGCCCGGTACCTCCAGTGCCGGCCCCACGCACCAGGGCTCCTGTGACAGTGCCCAGACGGGAACCTCCAGTGCTGGCCCCGCGCACCAGGGCTCCTGTGCCGGTCCCCTGCCCGGAGATCCCAGTACCGGGGTCGGTGCCTCCGTGTGACCAGGGTCCACGCCGTGGCCGGAGCCGGCGCCTCCGCCTGACCCGGTGACCCGTCCTGCTCGGAGGGCGGACCGTCCACCTGACCCGGTGCCATGTTCTGCTCCAGGGGCAGAGCCCCCGCCTGACACGGTGCCACGTCCTACTCTGGGGGCTGAGCCCCCGCCTGACCCGGTGCCACGTCCTGCGCCAGGGCAGGAGCCTCGGGCTGACTCGGTGTCACGTCAGGCTCCGAGGGCGGAGTCTCCACCAACGCCAGCACCCCCCCCTTGGGTGTTCCTGGTCTTGGGGGGTTGGGTTCTGACTGTAGGGATGCCTCTAGGCATCTCTATGTTTGTCTTGTGGGGACTATCAGGGCTTGTGTTCAGGGATGCCGCTAGGCATCCCTATGTTTGTTTGTTGGCTATCCCCAAACAGAGGCAGCTGCTCTGCGATCTATTTGGGGTCCTTCTTACCATTAGTGTGGGTTATTAAAGAAGAAGAAGAAACTATATTATGAAGCCAAAAATGATGGGAAAAAATGTAGTACATTAAATGAAATTATGAGCAGAAAGATAAATGTCATTTCATCGAATCAGATGGATTATTCAACACAAATCCATTTGATGTTGCCAATTATTTTAATGATTACTTCATTGGCGAAGTGGGAAAACTTGGCAGGAAATGCCAACAACGAACAGTGAGCCATCGTACTCATGCATAGAAAATCACATAATGAAAGAAAAGCATTGCAAGTTAGTGTGGGTGAGGTGGAAAAATAATTTTTGTCGATCAATAATGACAAACCTCCTGGCATTGACAACTTACATGGAAAGGTACTGAGGATGGTAAATGACTCTTATAGCCACTCCAATCTGTCATGTCTTTAATCTGAGCCTAGAGGAAAGGCTTTGTCCTCAGGCCTGGAGGGAAGCCAAAGTCATTCCGCTACCCAAGAGTGGCCTTTACTGGTTCTAACAGCAGATCTATCAGCTTGCTGCCAGCTCTTAACAAACTGTATGGAAAAAAATGTGTTTGACCAAATACAATGCTATTTCTCTGCAAACAAATTGACAACAGACTTTCAGCATGTTTATAGAGAAGGACACTCAACATGTTCTGTACTGACACAAATGACTGATGAATGGTTAAAAGAAATTGATAATAAGAAGATTGTGGAGCTGTACTGTTAGATTACAGAGCAGCCTTTAATATTATTGACCATTACCTGTTGTTGGATTTTCATTCAGAGATACATTATCTATTTAATAGAACAGAGTTGTATTTTATTTTATGTAAGCCTCTCTAATGTCAAACATGTAAAGTGTGGTGTACCGCAGGGCAGCTCTCTGGGCCCTCTACTCTTTTCTATGTTTACCAATGACCTGCCACTGGCATTAAACAAAGCCTGTGTGTCCATGTATGCTGATGATTCAACCATATACCTGTCATCAACCACAGCTAATGAAGTCACTGAAACCCTTAACAAAGAGTTGCAGTCAGTTTTGGAATGGGTGGCCAGTAATAAACTGGTCCTGAACATCTCTAAAACTAAGAACATTGTATTTGGTACAAATCATTCTCTAAGTTCTAGACATCAGCTGAATCTGGTAATGAATGCTGTGGCTGTTGAACAAGTTGAGGAGACTAAATTACTGACAAAGTTGTTACCTTAGATTGTAAACTGTCATGGTCAAAACATATAGATTCAATGGTTGTAGAGATGGGGGGAGATCTGTCCTTAATAAAGAGATGCTCTGCTTTTATGACAACACACTGCAAAAAGCAAGTCATGCAAGCTTTAGTTTGGTCTTATCTTGATTATTGTCCTTCTCCCTTCATGTGACCTTACCTGACCTCGGCCCACATTCCTCACTAATCCATAGCTATCCACCCTTATCAGTGACCGCAACCATGTGGTTGCCTTTTCCCTCACTTAGTAACTTTTCAGACCCATACTTCTTCTCCAACCTCTGTTGACCCTACCATATACATTCCTCATACATGTAACCATTAACTTCTAGTACAGCAAGTATTTCAAACTAGAACCCAACAGTCCCTCCTCTTTGAATAGTAATCCCATACTGTTCAACAACACAAACTTTGAAATTACATGAACAAAACATAAAACACGATTAACATTCACAGTTGATTATTTAGGTTTACACCTCCGAGGCTTATCCTGAGGTAAAGTTGATTGAGTGTGCAAAGCTGTCATCAAGGCAAAGTGTGGCTATTCGAAGAATCTCAAATATAAAATATATTTTGATTTGTTTAACACTTTTTTGGTTACTTCATGATTCCATATGTGTTATTTCATAGTTTTGATGTCTTCACTTTTATTCCACAATGGAGAAAATAGTACAAATAAAGAAAAACCCTTGAATGAGTAGGTGTTCTAAAACTTTTGACCGGTGTTGTATATCGTTTTTTTTTAGGTAGTTATCCCACTTCCCAGAGAGTAGTTACGGTATCGGTACCTAATGAGAAGTACCTGCACAGGTAAATTAAGTTATTCTATTATTTTCTATTCGTAGTTTAAGCATTTCAATCATAGTATCTTCCTCTTTGAGGAGTACTTTGTAATTACAGAGTAAATGTAAGATGCTTCATGTTCTAATAAAGAATACAACATATGGTCTGGACTAGTCTCGTGTTGCCATACCTCCACAATCACGTTGTTGTTACGCTTCCCTTCGAGGGCTGGTGTTTTTTGTATTGCTAAAATGGTTTGAAAGGTCCGCTGGCTCACACCGGCAAGATTTTAATTAGATGTTAGATTTCACTGACCCTCCCCCCACACGCCTGTAGAAGGAGTGCTGTGTGTTATGTGTGTCACTGTTTTCCGTTCGGGTAGGACACATTTTGTAGAGTTGTTGTATGCTAGTTTCAAGTGCTAGTTTTCAAGTGTGGTTGATGGTCTGCAATTTCTATTAATTGAAATTGAAAGTGGATTACCCTAGTAAAGTCAAACGTCACAACACTTTCTAAACCGCTCTGGTGAAAAACACTTTTCGCCTTGTCTCCATTCGTTCACATGGCTGCTGGCTACACATTTTTTTGTGAAGATTGACAACTATTTCATTTTTGGAAGGTCCCAAAAAACGGCAGTGGGAGAACCTGTTCAGGTTAGTAAAAAACGATTTATTGTTAGCTAGCTTGCTGGCTACAGTAGGCCACTGACTTTCTAGGCTAACTCAACTGAGCTGCTAGCTAACTTTACACACTGTTTAGCTAAGTGAATTAAATGCAATCAGATAGTTGACGTCATATTAGCTAGCTATCGTGATATAATCATTATATATTAAATGTACATTAAATGCATTTATAAATAAAGTGGGTGGAATTGCATCGACTCTGGACTTCGGGTCAGAAGGTTGAGGGTTCGAGACCTGCTCCCTGCCTGTTTCATTACAATACTACTCAGTGCCGTCTAATTTGAGTATACTGAAGCCTGTTACTTTGAGATGTTTTCTGTCTTCAGATATGGAATCCTCTAAAAGCCTGTTTGCAGATGAAGAGAGAGGTCCCAATGAATGTCTCAAGAGACTAAGTGTATAACCTATATGCCATGGATTAGTGTACATATTCAGACAACCACCCATACTATGCAATGTCTCTTTTATAGCTTTTATTTTTTTTTGCACTCCAGATATCTTGTATTTCTATACTTTTTCATACTGCCGCTCTATGTATCATGTACCGTGTATCTGTCTTTTGTGTACTTTCGTTGTGGCATTTTGCACCTGCCCTGTGTTTTGTTGTTTTGTTGTAGCTGCTTGACAATGAAATTTCCCCCCCGGGGGATCAATAAAGTACCTATCTATCTATCTATCTATCTATCTATCTATCTATCTATCTATCTATCTATCTATCTATCTATCTATCTATCTATCTAATCTATCTATCTATCTATCTATCTATCTATCTATCATATAGATCTACCTATGTTAGTAAATGTTGTATACAAAAATACAGTTAAACATCACATACAGTACAATGTATAAATCTATTACAAATCGGAGCAGGCCAACCCTGCTGGAGGTCTGCTGGGTGTGCAGGGTTCTGTTTCGGCCCAGCAATAACACACCTAATTTAACTTATCAAAACTAATAAATTAATAATCTAATCTGGGCTGGAATAGAAGTCTGCTCACCCAGTCCCTGCCACTGAAAGACTTCCCCACAGCATGACGCTGCCACCACCATACTTCCCCAAAGGGATGGTGCCAGGTTTCCTCCAGACGTGATGCTTGGCATTCAGGCCAAAGAGTTCAATCTTGGGTTCTCATGGTCTGAGGGTCCTTTAGGTGCCTTTTGGCAAACTCCAAGCGGACTGTCATGTGCCTTTTACTGAGGAGTGGCTTCCGTCTGGCCACTGTACCATAATGGCCTGATTGGTGGAACGCTGCAGAGATTATTGTCCTTCTGGAAGGTTCTTCTATCTGTACAGAGGAACTTTGGAGCTCTGTCAGAGTGACCATCAGGTTCCAAACTTCTTCCATATAAGAATGATGTGTTCTTGGGGACCTTCAATACTGTAGACATTTGTTGGTATCCTTCCCCAGATCTGTGCCTCGACACAATCCTGTCTCAGAGCTCTATGGACAATTCCTTCGACTTCATGGTTTGGTTTTTGCTCTGACATACACTGTCAACTGTGGAACCTTATATAGACAGATGTGTGCCTTTCCAAATCATCCAATCAAATTGTAGAAAGGGTGATCAATGGAAACAGGATGCACCTGAGCAAAATTTCGAGTCTCATAGCAAAGGGTCTGAATACTTATGTAAATAAGGTACGTTATACAGACAGGTGTGTGCTTTTCCAAATCATGTCCAATCAATTGAATGTATATTTATATTTGCAAAAAAATTCTAAAAACCTGTTTTCGCTTCAGAATAAGGCTGTAACGTAACAAAATGTGGAAAAATGAAAGGGGTCTGAATACTTTCCGAATGCACTGTACTGTAGGTCAGTGTGTTCCAAACACCTTGCAGGCTTGTAAATTACTCTAGAGCGATGCAAAGGACACATAAGTGCACATGCCCCACTTTTTTTTATGACTCTTTGTGACAGTAAACAACACAGAGGAGAGGTTTGTGTAATAGGGGGAAGTTGTCCAGGGAAGATGTTGGTAGTATAGAGTAGAGAGACGTCTGTGTGTGTGTATATATCGACTATGAGATCAGTATAAACAGTTTATACCTTGTAAAATATTCCTCCTACACTGTTATGGGATTTCCCAAGCTTTATCTCTTAGGCATAAAATCGTTGGTTATGTCAGTTACAGAGCAAGTCTGTACCATGTACCTTCTAACAGCCTCAGATTCCTGAAAAATGGGGAACCCAGCCAAGTCTGTGAGTCTCTACACGTTACCAAATCTCTCAACCTTTTCTCATCTGCTCTTTTCTTTCTCTGTCCTTCATGTGAAAAATGTTTAGGCGTGAATCACGGTTTCGGCTCCACGGGTCTTAGCAGTGTTTCAGTCCGTGTGTGTGTGTGTGTGTGTGTGTGTGTGTTTGTAGGGAGTATGACACGGATCTGGATTGTGTTAACTCCGCAGGGAGAGAGGTATCACTTTAAAGGCTTTGGCGTGGGAGTGAGCTGCCCGCCTGTGTCGACAACCCACTTGGGAACGCCAGGCCCATCCCGGACCCACACTGCCACAATCATGTTCCTCCTGTTACTCATTGAGTAACCATGCGATCACATTTCACCGCTAAAGCTGCCTGTGCTTTCACATAAATGCACGAGAAACGCACGAGAAACACACACACGCGCGCACACACACACACACACACACACACACACACACACACACACACACACACACACACACACACACACACACACACACACACACACACACACACACACACACACACAGAATAAATGCACACATACTGTACACTCACACATACAAACATTCAGACAGTACAGAGAGAAATGCGTTATCTCGTGACAATAAAATAATACAAATAAATGTCATCATTTGTTCTTTTGGCAGGATTTCTTGGTCATCAGCATGCTTTTGTGCTAAAATAAAAATAAAAAATACTTCTATCTGCATATTTGATAGAAGTCAAGATTTTGGGATAATATTGCATTCACATTTTTATAATCTATTTCTGCAAAAGTGTTGCTTTATATGGTTGTTCCTGTGTGAGAGTAGGTCGATATGTGAGCGTAATTTATCCTGAACAAAAACATAAACGCAACAATTTCAAAGATTTTACAGTTCATATAAGGAAATCAGTCAATTGAAATTAATTCATTAGGCCCTAATCTATGGATTTCACGTCTGGGCATGGGTGCAGCCATGGGTGGGCCTGGGAGGACATAGGCCCACCCACTTGGAAGCCAGTCCACCCACTGGGGAGTCAGGCACAGCCAATCAAAATATGTTTTTTCCCCACAAAACTGCTTTGTTACAGACAGAAATACTCCTCAGTTTCATCAGCTGTCCTGGTGTCTGGTCTCAGACGATCCCGCAGGTGAAGAAGCTTGATGTGAAGGTCCTGTGAGACATTAATTGATTTTTGTGCGTATGGAACAGTTCTGGGATCTTTTATTTCAGCTCATGAAACATGGGACCAACACTTTACATGTTGCGTTAATATTTTTGTCCAGTATAGTAGTTTTTGTCAAAGCCCCGTCCCATGTGCCTGTACCCTACATCTGAGAAGTCAAGGGGGGGAGGCGAGGGGAGGGACACAAGCTCTCTTCCTCATTTATCCAACTTGGAACACCTCACGGGGAAAGCAGACAGTAGAAATGGGCTTTGGAAAGACTCCTGGGGCCTATCAGAACGTCAGAATGGGATGCTTGAGAAGAGAGTGACATGCTGGGTAAGAGGTGGTGCTTAAAGAATACCATGACTCATAACCAAGAGGGGCGGTGGGGGAGGGGGGGTTACTACTGCCCATAAACATACAGAGAGAGAGAGCGAGACAACACCTCATGCAATTACAGACATTAAATAACACATTAAATAACATGTAATACACTCATACACTTATCCATATGCACACACACCCATACAAAACAATGTGCACACACTCACTCACTCACACACAAACACACACTAATGACACCTCCGTACACACCTACATTCCATAGACGATGAAATTACATCTCACTGTACGTATTTAATGTTGTTAAACGTATACACTGCATGATATAATTATGTAAGGGATAAACACTGACTTTCTGTACATTACCTTGGAAATATTCCCTTTGCAGAGTACATTTTTCCAAGATAATGTACAGAATGGAGGTGTTTATCCTTCTTATACAACAGCTGCCAAACAAAACAAAACTAAAGCACCCATTTAGAATGGCGTCAGAGGGGATGTTCTGCCGTTTTATGGGACAATTCTGCCTGTTGTGTGTTTTTTCATGTTGTTTGTAACATATTTTGTACATAATGTTTCTGCCAATGTCTCTTATGACCAAAAAGAGCTTCTGGATATCAGAACAGCGATTACTCACCTTGAACTGGACAAAGATGTTTTATTTAATGAGTCGGATGCAAAGTATTTACTGCTGCTACCGGACCAGGCCCAAATCCCTGTCATTCTCATTAAGAGGAGACACCGATAGAGGGGACGCATATCCGGGTGCCTTGGAAGAATTCATCGGCGAGTGGGTAACCCGCCTTTACCATCCGTGTTTTATTAAGACACATTTTCCCAAATTATTTTTTACAGCGGCTTGCCTTTACCAGATAGTTAAGCTTTTTCAGCCTGAATGGAGGATGCTTTATTTACAAGGCTGTCCACGGGGGGCAAGAGTGTATTACCGGGAATGTACATCAATTCTAGATGACTTGGCTGCATCTGCGTTTATTTAAGCTGTTTCCTATTGACATTCATTTGGATTCATCCATAACGAGCTGATGATGCCCACCTTTGCCTGGCATAGCTAGAAAGGGTTTGCCTTCTTGTCAGGACACTCAACACTGTTGACAGCATAGCACCACTTGCGTCATGACTGCAACAGTAGGGAGAGGAGTAATTCATGTTCATCACTAAGGGCTGTGGCGGTCATGACATTTTGTCAGCTTGTTATTGTCATGCAAAAGACTGCCGGACTCATGGTAATTGACCGTGCAACACCCTGCAACTTATCCAGAACGCTACAGCCCACCTGGTTTTCAAACTTCCCAAGTTCTTTCATGTCAGGAAACTAGGCATACGTCGCACAAGCCATTTGAACGTAAACTGCATTTCTGGGCAGAAATGCCTTCCGGAACATGTGAACTTTCATGTGCCTTAATAACAAACTTGTATGTCATCTGTAGATATGAAAAAGACAGCAACCTTCCTGCTAGCCATGATTGGCTGAGATAATGATTGAGCTGGACATGCCGAGAGATGAGTTCGGATTGGTCTGCCATGTAGCACGCTTCTGTCTATTTGAGCTGGTCAATATGTGTAGGTAATCCTGTCTAGGCTTTTTTTTGTGTTGCTCTCCACTTTCAAGGCAAAACTGCTCCAGCTCCTTCAAGTTAAATGGGTTCCGCTGGTGTACAGCCGTCTTTAAGTCCTACCACAGATTCTCAGTTGGATTGAGGTCAGGGCTTTGACTCGGCCGTTCCAAGACATTTAAATGTTTCCCCTTAAACCACTCGAGTGTTGCTTTAGCAGTATGCTTAGGGCCATTGTCCTGCTGGAAGGTGAACCTCAAATCTCTGGAAGACTGAAACAGGTTTCCATCAAAAATATCTCTGTATTTAGCGCCATCCATCATTCCTTCAATTCTGACCAGATTCCCAAACCCCCGCCAATGAAATGGATGGTGTTCTAGGGGTGATGAGAGGTGTTGGGTTTGCGTCAGACATAGCGTTTTCCTTGATGGCCAAAATTCTCAACTCTAGTCTCATCTGACCAGAGTACCATCTTCCATATGTTTGGGGAGTCTCCCACATGCCTTTTGGCAAACACCAAACGTGTTTGCTTATTTTTTTTCTTTAATCAATGGCTTTTTTCTGGCCACTCTTTCGTAAAGCCCAGCTCTGTGGAGTGTATGGCTTAAAGTGGTCCTATTGACGTTGAGACTGGTGTTTTGCGGGTACTATTTAATGAAGCTGCCAGTTTAGGACTTGTGAGGCATCTGTTTCTCAAACTAGACACTCAAATGTACTTGTCCTCTTGCTCAGTTGTGCACCGGGGCCTCCCACTCCTCTTTCTATTCTGGTTAGAGACAGTTTGCACTGTTCTGTGAAGGGAGTAGTACACAGCGTTGTACGAGATGGCAGTCAGTCAATTTCTTGCATAGCCTTCATTTCTCAGAACAAGAATAGACTGACGAGTTTCAAAGGAAAGTTATTTTCTTCTGGCCATTTTGAGCCTGTAATCGAACCCACAAATGCTGATTCTCCAGATACTCAACTAGTCTAAAGAAGGCCAGTTTTATTGCTTCTTTAATCAGTTTTCAGTTGAGCTAACATAATTGCCAAAGGGTTTTCTAATGATCAATTAGCCTTTTAAAATGATAAACTTGGATTAGCTAACACAACGTGCCATTGGAACACAGGAGTGATGGTTGCTGATAATGGGCCTCTGTACGCCTATGTAGATATTCCATAACAATCAGCCATTTCCAGCTACAATAGTCATTTACAACATTAACAATGTCAACACTTTTCTGATCAGTTTGATGTCATTTTAATGGGCAAAAAATGTGCTTTTCTTTAAGAAACAAGGACATTTTCTAAGTGACCCCAAACTTTTGAACGGTTGTGTAAACTGAGATCATGTGACAGATCATGTGACAGATCATGTGACACTTAGATTGCACACAGATGGACTTTATTTAACTAATTATGTGACTTCTGAAGGTAATTGGTTGCACCAGATCTTATTTAGGGGCTTCATAGCAAAGGGGGTGAATACATGCACCACTTTTCCATTTTTATTTTTTAGAATTCTTTGAAACAAGTTTTTATTTTTTTCACTTCATCAATTTGGACTATTTTGTGTTTGTTCATTACATGAAATCCAAATAAAAATCAATTTCAATTACAGGTTGTAATGCAACAAAAGAGGGGGATGAATACTTTTGCAAGGCACTGTAATCATCTAGTTTTTCAAAAGCATCTGTAATCTGATTACAATATTTTTTCTGGTAACGCAACTGATTACAGTAAGTGGCAGATAGCCTAGCGGTTAAGAGTGTTGTCCCAGTAAATTAAAGGTTGCTGGTTCAAATCCCTGAGCTTACTAAGTGAAAAATCTATGGCACTTAACCCTAATTCCTCCTGTAAGTGGCTCTGGATAAGAGTGTCTGCTAAGTGACTAAATTGTAGTTACAGTTTTTATGTAATAAGATTACAGATGACATGCAATAATTTACTCCCCAACCCTAGATGCAGTGAGCAGTAATATCTGATATGTGTATATACACAGTATATTACATCTAACAGTAGCCTATTAAGCTACTACTGTACCACTGACGCGTTATGTCCTGCTTAGGCCACAGTTGCACTGATATGAGTCTCTTGGAGTATTTAAGGTATTGAAGGTAACAGAGCATCTGTGCCCTGAGGTACTGTCCCAACGTATGAGGTAAGCACAAGGGCCTTTGCCGCTACAGGTACTGCCCCAACTCTGCACAAGGGCCTTTGCCGCTACAGGTACTGGCCCAACTCTGCACAAGGGCCTTTGCCGCTACAGGTACTGCCCCAACTCTGCACAAGGGCCTTTGCCGCTACAGAAGACACGTTGTTGAAAAACAAGTTCTGATTTAAATAAATGTAATCAAATATTAACCAACCAGTTTGTCCTTGTATTGACACACTAAGATGCAAATTAATGTGTATTTTATACATTTACCTTCCTTCAAAAATAACCAAGGATACAACAGCTAATTCATTTCAGGTTCTGAAACCAAGGCACCGCAGATCCAAACATATACCTTTCTGTGAGTCTGTTCCTTTGAAACACTTCAAAGTATTGAAATACTCAGAGTGAGTTACTCAGTCATGTAGCTTTGTGACATTTAGCACTAAAAACACTACACCCCTCTCTTTGCCCACAGGTATGATGCCATGAGTCAAGCTGTATGAGAGAACAATGCCCATAAGTCCCTATGCTCATTTTAAGACTTTTATCTCAATACCATTAATGTTCTACAACTACAGGGTTTGGAGAGAAATATGCTAGGCTAAAGGTGGTTATTTTTCAGATACAATCTGATATATTGGCTTTGCTCACAACGGTGATTCATGAGAAATGTTCTGTCACTCGTTTGTCTGTTTTATGTTGAAGTAGAGATTGCCGACAACATCTTCACAAGTCTCCAAAATAGTTGTGACCACATCCTGCAAGAGAAACACAAGCACCTCTTTCATCATCCTTAGTTCTTTCTATGATTTTTGGAGTGATGTATTTATAATGTGGGTTATTAAAACAACACTAAGTGCTTCCCTATCTGCAGACTTTACTAAACTTATTTATCTCTCACATCAGAGGAAATAGAATAGGGCAAACCTCAAACCTGACCCTGTCCAAAGCCATATAAAGCCATTCACTAGTAGATGGTTGGCTGTGTGTATTTAGCAAGGCTGTAAAAGTTGTGAATGACTCCCAGTCAAGGTCAGCCACTGAACAACTCATTGAGGAAATCATTTTATTTTATTTTCACATTATCTAATGGATGCAGTATATAGGGTATGAATAGAGAGCCACCCTTTGGAGCCTTTTGAAATCCTTCGATATTTTCCCACAGGAGTGGGAGAGAGAGCCGTTGGCGCCGCCACGTTTCTCAACACTGAGTGAGAAAACCCTGCAGGATAGGCTGCTGCTGTGTAAACTGTGACAAAAAAAATGTCAGGGCGCGGCTTTTTAGAAGCTCTTACACCTCTGTTCAAACCTGCCAGAACTGTCACGCTTGAGCTCCCCTGCACTCAATCGTTCTACATGTCAGGCTGTTCACTCTCACTGTGGGCTCTCTCAACACTCGTTACCGTCTGTGCCAGGCATCGCCAGTCAGTAAGCTCTGCTGAGGGGAGAACAGATCAAAATAATGTCCGGAACGGAGCAAAGTAAACAGCATCAAACATCTGAAAACCATGTGTTTGATGTATTTGATATCATTCCACTGATACCGCTCCAGTCATTACCACAAGTCCGTTCTCCCCAATTAAGGTGCCACCAACCTCCTGTGTAAGCACGCTCCTCTAAATGATATAGTTAGCTGGCGGACTCGATTGAGAGAGTCACAGGCCAGAAGGGTTAGCAGTAATGGGTGAGATCCCATGGGAGCAGGGAGCTAGTGTGCTGGGTGCCAGAAGACCTACGCAGTTAACAGGCTGATTCATGCCTTCAGCATCAGAGAGTGGAAAAGCCATTCAGTCAGTACCAGCACAATGCAGACGCACGTCTCTCACAACCAGCATCACTGACCTCCTCCTTAAGGAATAAGGTTAGGGGTTAAGTGCCTTGTTAAGTCAAATCAAACTTTATTTGTCACATGCGCAAAATACAGCAGGTGTAGACCTTACCGTGAAATGCTTACTTACAAGCCCTTAACCAACAATGCAGTTCAAGAAAGAGTTAAGAAAATATTTACCAAATAAACGAAGGTAAAAAAAAAAAACTCTGCACAAGGGCCTTTGCCGCTACAGGTACTGGCCCAACTCTGCACAAGGGCCTTTGCCGCTACAGGTACTGTATAGCATGTAGCCTAAAGACATCGATTTGAAACACCAACAACATATTACATATGGTCCTTTTTCCATAAGAGGCTGGTCAAGTTTTAACCAACATTCTACTGAGTGATATTATGTGGCCTAGGAGCAACATAGCGCTATCTTTTGTAGGTGTATATGTGATAATGTTCTGTTTGATAGGGTGAGTCACTCACCCGCTTAACAGTTTTCCGTTTGCAAGTAGTCTGGTAAACTCTCAGCTGCCAGTGTTTGCATAAGGAGATAAGAAGTACTTATACACCTGCACAGGACACGGGCATACAGTAAGCCCTCTGGTCAATGGATATATGGACAGACCAGAGGAGAAATACACTTCAGCACCTGACCTGGGCCCTATTGGAATACTTTGAAAAAACATCCTTTCTTCCTTCCTTCCTTAATTAATTAAAGTAATCACAGATCTGACATGTCTGCACTGGTTAAATAAAACAGAGAGACCCTTGCTTTCACCTATCAAATCATGTTTGATCTGTGATTGCTCCAATTCATGGAAAAAAGGAAGGAGGCATTCAGGGTTCAAATACTTTTTTGTGTTCTTTCAAATACTTGAGTGTTTGATTGAACCTGCCAGGTCGAGCCTGCCTGATCTACATTTCCAGATGGGCAGGGGTTGCACTTGTGGGACTATTTCATTGTTCCCATTGTGTTAACAATGCAGCCAAGGTGGTTGAAATATATAAATATACACTGTCCTGTCGAGGGTCCCATCACCCTTTCTGACCCACATAAGGTGACGGTAAGTGTCACCTCCGGAGGTGAGAACCCCTTGAACTGAGATGGATCAGTACTGTTGAGGTGTAGATCCTTAACAGTACTGAGGCCCCCTCAGCCATGTTGATACCCAATCTGGACCAACAGACATGCACCTTATCTCACTGACCTGGCCCAGAATAGTTGGTCCCTGCGTGGTAAGAAAACATGAACTCACACAAGTGTTGGATGTGTTAGACAGTGGTGACCCGTCATTCTGGGCAGGTGGGGCAGAGCCACCTGTTTTGAGCCCCACATAAAAAAAATACATGTAAAGAATTATTTTGGCATTAATACGTGTCATATATCAGCTTGCAAAAAATGTAAAAAAATAAAAAAATAAATAATAATAATATTTGAGTTAATAAAGCCTCATACAAACATGGTCTCTTTTTTGCTTTCTTGAGTAAGGCAGCTCCATAATGCAGGTGTTTCAGTCTAGCTCAGTGCTTTCTGTAGAGGGGCAGCCAGCGGGAAAATACAGAGCGTAGGGGTTGGTAATGTTCTCTAGTTGCACCGTGATTGGGTAATGTTCTCTAGTTGTGCCGTGATTGGCTCAGTGTTCTGTCACTCATGGGGACACTACTTCACCTAAATCTAAGGGTAGACCTAAAATATTCAAGCGCCTTGGGTGCTGCCATAGAGTTACATTAGAAGTGCCCATCCAAGGTCATTGGCCACAAATAAAATTACATAAAATCATGTTATATCTACAGTAGCTTTGATAGGACTGATCATGTCAACATCATACTTTCAAAATCTTAGCTATCAGTCATCATCATGAATCAAGTTGACAATCTACTGGCAAAATCATTTTTAATCCTTGTCATCTGAAGAGAAATAATGAAGAGAAATTATAGATAAAAAATAAATTAGTGGCTAACTGCAAGAATTGCAAAGCAATCATTAGCCTTCTATTCAGTGTTGTAGCTGTGTGGTCCCAAGTCTCGGTTTAAGGGTCACTATTCCAAGCTTTAAATGATAAACGTTAGACATTGGCATGTTTCAATCCAGCATGATTTTTGCCACGCTCAAAACAACTGTTAACTCCGAACTGGGAAATCTGTCTTCCGTGAGTTCAAGAAAAATTTGCTCCGACTGGGAAAATAAGTTTTGAACGGTCATCCAACTCGGAATTGTAATTGCCTCTTTCTAGAGCTACGACCTGAAGATCACTGACGTCATCATTATTCAACCTTTTTTCAGAGTTCCCAGTTGTCTTGAAATCAACATTAATCCAGAGAATGCCAGACTTTGATGACACCTTCCTGTTCAAGTGAGCACAGCACAAGGTGAGTACAAGAATGTCTTGTATGCTACTGCGTAAATTAATTAATATGCAAGGGAGATATGTATACTGTAACTAAGAAAGTCATTAAGTGTATGTTGTGTAGTAAGCTGTTAGTAGCCCATGTGCCTCACCCTGATCATTTGGCCTATTTTCCCCTCTTAATTTCAGCTACTGTTCTGACTTGGTGGTGCAAATGTAGCCTATAACCTGTTTTAGAGATATGCAATAATTTTATATTGTAAGAGCTTTCATTATCTGTTTATATGCCCCCTTTATTTATCCTAAGGTTCTGACTTGGTGAACAGAACACTGTAAGAATTCTGAATTCTGTTGCTGTACATTTCAAAAGTGCTGAACAAATATTAATATTGAATACATCCGTCCTACTTCGCTCATTAATGTCTTTATCGATATTACAGATTGCCTCTTATCCGCTTGTCGTCCCCTTATGCCATAGTTTGTCATAGAGAGGTGACCAAGAATCCGATGGTGACTCTGACAGAGCTCTAGAGTTCCTCTGTGGAGATGGGAGAACCTTCCAGAAAGACAATCATCTCTGCAGCACTCCACCATTCAAGCCTTTATGGTAGAGTGACCAGACGGAAGCCACTCCTCAGTAAAAGGCACATGACAGCCTGATTGGAGTTTCCCTTAAGAAACCTAAAGACTATCAGAAACAAGATTCTCTGGTCTAATGAAACCAAGATTGAACTCTTTGACCTGAATTCCAAACGTCACAACTGGAGGAAACCTACAGTGAAGCATGGTGGTGGCAGCATCATGCTGTGGCGATGTTTTTCAGCGTCAGGGACTGTTAGACTAGTCAGGATCGAGGCAAAGATGAACAGAGCAAAGTACAGAGAGATCCTTGATGAAAACCTGCTCCAGAGTGCTCAGCACCTCAGACTGGGGTGAAGGTTCACCTTCCAACAGGACAACAACCCTAAGCACACAGCCAAGACAACGCAGGAGTGGCTTCAGGACAAGTCTCTGAATGTCCTTGAGTGGCCCAGCCAGAGACTGGACTTGAACCCGATCTAACATCTCTGGAGAAACCTGAAAATAACTGTGGAGCAACGCTCCCCATCCAACCTGACAGAGCTTGAGAGGTGTGCCAAGCTTGTAGCGTCATCACAAAGAACACTCAAGGCTGTAATCGCTGTCAAAAGTGCTTCAACAAAGTACTGCGTAAAGGGTCTGAATACTTATGTAAATGTGATACCTGTTTTATCTTTAATACAGTAAATTAGCAAAAATGTATGAAAACCTGTTTTTGCTTCGTCATTATGGGGTATTGTGTGTAGATTCATGAAGGAAAAAAAACAATTTAATCAATTTTAGAATAAGGCTGTAACGTAACACAATGTGGAAAAAGTCACAGGGTCTGAATACTTTCCGAATGCCCTGTACATCTTCATCCCAGTCTAATACCTACAGTGCACAAGGGCAAGTTAGATGTGTTATCAATGTATACCCAGTAAAGTCTATTCTATGGAAAAATGATTACGCAACAAGCATGTCATGTCAGGGGAGACACGAGGTGTGGTGAGCCTGCCTGGAGTGACTGTTGGCAGGGGTCCTGATATGAGCGGAGTTGTGTTTCATCCTCCATTGATGGCTGTCCTCCTGACATCTGATATCAGGGAACAGTGCCATGGACCCTCTACCTCCCTCGGTGCCCTTCAGACACACATAACAACACGACAGGGTGACCAGACAGCAGTGGAACATACATGAACTGATTGAACTCCCTGACCCTGTTAGCTTTATAGCTCCTTGTGTACTAGACTACAGCATAACATCATTACCCCCTGACACTTTATTAGCCTTCTTCGTTAGATACATGCTAATTAACGCCTGTGGAGGTCGCCTTTTAGGACATCTGGCGTGCAGAACTTTTCCAGAACGTTCACAGACACAAGTTCAAAAATGTAAGTGATGGTTATCTGGTAGTTTGCCATGGGTCTGAGTGATTACTATAGATGGCAGATTTTCATCAGAATCCGTTTGATATTCGAGACATAAATACACATTCAGGGGCAGCAGTGATACTTCTAATAGGAACCTACTACATTACTGCACTTAGCTCTGCAATGCAATGGTTGTGCCATAAACGTGCTGTTAAAACGTAACTGTTTGAACTACATAATGAAAAATGGATCCGCTAAGTGCCGGAGAACTTCATTCCAATATTTGTATTCTATTCCACACCTTGCTCACCAATTGGCCCCTGCACACCTAACCAAGATCCAGTGTTGATAAGAGGAGCAGATACGTGATTTTTATTTCATTTTAAATAGCTGGTGAAAGGGCCTCCCGAGTGGCGCATCGGTCTAAGGCAATGCGCAGTGCTAGAGGCGCCACTACAGACCCGGGTTTGATCCCGGCTGTATCACAACCGGCCGTGATCGGGAGTCCCATAAAGCGACACACAATCGGCCCAGCGTCGCCCGGGTTAGGGGAGGGTTTGGCCGGGGTTAAGCGGGCGGGTCTTAAGAAGGGTGAATTGGCGGGCCATGTCTTGGAGGACACATGACTCGACCTTCGCCTCCCGAGCCCGTTGGGGAGTTGGAGTGATGAGACAAGATCGAAATTGGGAAGAAAAAGGGGGTAAAATAAAAAAATATTAAAAATAAATAAATAAAAACTTGTGAACAAGACTAACAATTTAAGACTTTAAGTGACATAATGGTCAGTCTGGTTGACCAGGTTAGTAAAAACGTACAGGTACAACTCGGATTCACCAATGGCCGAAAAGGCTAAGCGGAAGAGGGGGAGGGGTTGAGTGGGTCGACCAACCACAGTGGTTTGGACCCGTTGGACGTGCGGTCTTCTGAAGAAGCGTTAATGATTAACCCCTTGTTTAAGTCTGCCTTATCCCACTGGAAACGGGGGAATGCCAGCGGTTGGGAATAGAGATTAGAGATGTTAGCTGGCATCATGGGGTTGAACAAACACCGTCTGTTCACTTTCCCTGGGGTTCCAAGGGTCCAGAGACACACGGACGACATCACAGAGATAACAGTCAGTTAGTCAGTCAGTCATTCTGTTCGCTCTCTGATCCATTGCGAAGTCATGTTTGACCCTAGCGTTTGAGCTCACTGAAGAGGATCAAATGAGTTCTGAGGAAATAGATTAGACATCACAATTAACTGCCCAAACCAACATTGCTGGATCTGATTCTTTCTCTCCAATAATACAATTCAAGTCTGTTATGACTCCTAATGACATGTGTAATGTTAATCTCATGACAGGCTTATGTTGGCATTATGACAGAAGGTTCGCATTCAGTTGTACAACTGACTGGTATCCCCCTTTCCTTTCCCTTTCAAATACAGTGCCAGCCTGAGTTGAAAGAAAGGCAATCTCAAAAGACGAAGATCTTCAGCCCAGGGCTCTATATAAAAATATATATATTGGTAGCCCTGGCACTCCCAAATTAGGAGGAATCGATTTTTTGGAAATGTATTGAGATACAGCCTACTGTATATTGGGCCTATATGAACTACAGCTAAAAGCTCAAATGTTGATGGTACATGTCATTGAAATGGGATTTTAAGTTTCTCATTGTGTAAAAGCACTATTTCGTATTGAGATTACAGTGAATATTGTACGCTTTAAAAACGGCAGGTTTATTTTGAAGACATGCAAGAGATCTGTCATTCATTCATTTCTATGATCATTGATCTCCTGAAGAAGCTATCCCTTTTCCTTTCTGTGCCCCCAAATGTTTGGATATACTGGTCAAGTTAGCAGGTTATTAGCTAGCTAGTCAATGAGGTAATCTGACTGAACAAAGTGGAAACCGAAAAGTTGCTGCTTTGAATCCCCGAGCCGACTAGGTGAAAAATATGTCGATGTGCCCTTGAGCAAGGCACTTAACCCTAAATTGGTCCTGTAAGTCTGCTAAATTACTAAAATGTAAATATAAATGGTTAACGAGTAGGTTTAGAATTGGCCAAAACATTTTAATCTTCCTATAGCAGATCGCCAGGACAGGACTGCATTTAACTTTCATAAACAGATGTAAAATGCCGTCCCGTCCCGGCGATCCGCTATAGGAAGATTAAAATGTTGCGCCAGTAATATGGTTGGCCTAGAAGCAAGCCGTTTTCCGCTGTAGTAATGGAGTAACCATGATGCCAACTAATGAATTGCTTGTTTCTCTAGGGTACAGCAAAGCCTTATCATTACAACAATTATTATCTGGGAGACTTTTTAAATAGTAGTCATACTTTAGAGCCCTGTTTCTTTCTGTCCTGCACCGCACTGGTTCTCTTTAAACTCCTGTGTGTATCTTCATATGTCCATATGTTCTGTAATGACAGGGCCGTTCTGCCTGGTTCCCTCCTCCTCCTCCACTCCGGAGACCGCCAGCGCAGTCCTGGAGGATGTCTGAGGTTTCTGACTAAGCCCAGTTCCTGGTAAAGGGCCACCCTGCTGAAAGCCCCCCGTACTCTGTTCCTGGCTGCTGCTTTGGATGTAGTAACCTAGCCATGCAGCTGAAGTGTCTTTTTAACCCTAAACAGAAACAATGACATTACCGTAGCCATGTAGCAATGGGGAGACAGAGCAGAAGGAGAGGGGAGGAGAGCGACCATATGGAGTTTTCTGTGTCTCTGGAGAGAACAGCGTCACTTCCAGCTTCTTTCGGCCTTGTCTGGGAGGATTGAAGGGGTGGGGCTTCCGAGTGGCGCAGTGGTCTAAGGCACTGCATCTCAGTGCAAGAGGTGTCACTATAGTGAGTATCACATCCGGCCGTGATTGGGAGTCCCATAGGGCTCAGCGTCGTCTGGGTTTGGCCGGGGTAGGCCATCATTGTAAATAAGAATTTGTTCTTAACTGACTTGCCTAGTTAAATAAAGGTTAAATCATACACAAATTCAATAAAGGGACATTACACACCACAATCAAACAATAGTCAGATGTTTTCAGATATCCGAAGTAGTATTAAAGTCAAGATGAGTCCAAAGAGCTTGTCAGCTATTGGTTGAATATCTGAGCCGACAAGGTGAAAGATCCAGGAGTGCCGTACTACTCTGTAAAACAACATATTTCCCTGCACCTATCTGGTGTATGTGACAATAAAGCATTATAACTAAAAAAAATGGCCAAATCCCAAATGAATGGAGAAGATAAACACATAAACATCTTATTGTTAAAGTAGGCTACCTGTGCACTTTCATCAACTATATAATTCCAGCATCAAAACAGTGCATCCACCATGTTACAAACACCATAAAATGATATTCGGCAATTATCATAAGGCATACACAGTGGCATGTATTCATGGATGCCAAGTGAAGCCATGCTTCCCCCAAAATGTTAACAATAAAAAAAAAAAAAAAAAAAATGTATATTTCGTGTCTCTCCGTGTTTCATAATTTTCCTTCAACCCTCACACTCTTATTATCTCTCTCTCTCACACACACTTTTGAATCTGGCCTTAAACATCATACAAAGATATGTCAAATCAGGTAATGGCAGCTTTAAGTATGTTTAAAGTCTGCTTTAAGTCTGTTTTATGTCTGCTTTAAGTCTGCTTTAAGTCTGCTTTAAGTCTGCTTTAAGTCTGCTTTAAGTCTGCTTTAAGTCTGCTTTAAGTCTGCTTTAAGTCTGCTTTAAGTCTGTTTTCAAGAGATTGAAATGCATGAAAACAGAAGGAAGATAACTCAGGCAAACATTGTGTATTTAATCTTTCTTAGAACATAAATATTAAATACATACAGTGCCTTCAGAACATATGCACACCTCTTAACTTTTTCCACATGTTGTTGTCTTACAGCCTGAATTTAAATTGGATTAAATGTAGATGTTGTGTCACTGGCCTACACACACAATACCCCATAATGACAAAGTGAAAACATGTTTTTTGAAATATTTTAAAAATGTCTTACAGAAAGATCTATTTTACATGAGTATTCACATCCCTGTCAATACTTTGTAGAAGCATCTTAGGCAGCGATTACAGCTGTGAGTCTTTCTGGGTAAATCTCAAAGATATTTGTATACCTGGATTGTACAATATTTGCATATTATTGTAAAAAAGCTGGTTGTTGATCAAGCTGGTTGTTGATCATTGATTGCTAGACAGCCATTTTCAAGTCTTGCCATAGATTTTCAATCTGATTTAAGTCAAAACTGTAACTAGGCCACTCAGGAACATTCCCTGTCTTCTTGGTAAGCAACTCCAGTGTATATTTGGCCTTGTGTTTTAGGTTATTGTCCTGCTGAAAGGTGAATTTGTCTCCCAGTGTTGGAAAGCAGACTGAACCAGGTTTTCCTCCAGGATTTTGCTTGTGCTTAGCTCTATTCCGTTTCTTTTTATCCCAAAAAATGCTCTAGTCCTCGCCGATGACAAGCATTTCCATAACATGATGCAGCCACCATCATTCTTGAAAATATGGAGAGTGGTCCTCAGTGACGTGTTGTTGGATTTGCCCCAAACATAACGCTTTGTATTCAGGACATAAAGTTATTTTCTTTGCCAATTTTTTAGCAGTTTTACTTTAGGGCCTTGTTGCAAAAAGGATACATGTTTTGTAATCTTTTTTTATTCTGTACAGGCTTCCTTCTTTTCACTTTTCGAGCCATAGGAAAAACTCCCTGGTCCTTGTGGTTGAATCAGTGCTTGAAATTCATTGCTAGACTTAGGTACCCTACAGATAATTGTATGTGTGGGATACATGTTAAACACTATTATTGCACACAGAGTGAGTCCGTACAACATATGACTTGTTAAACAGATTTTTTTACACCTGAACTTAGGCTTGCCATAAAAAAAGGGTTGAATACTTATTGGAAAAAAAAAAAATCAGCTTTTCTTTTTTTATTAATTTTTTAAAATTTCTAAAAATATAATTCCACTTTGACATTATGGGATATTGTGTGTTGATCAGCGACACAACATCTCAATTTAATCCACAACAAAATGTGGAAAAAGTAAAGGGGGTGTGAATACTTTCTGAAGGTGCTGTATAATCAGTGGAGCCACTCCAGTTTCACCTATAATGACTGTCATTCAAAGTTACCACACCGCCATTCGACCACATTCTGTCTTAAATATGATGTGTGGGGAGGTGAAAGGGAAGAGTTAGCATTTTAAAGTCTTTATTGAATTTCACTGACAAGGCCCTTGGGGTTAGCCTAGCGGTTAGAGCGGCAGGTAGCCTAGCGGTTAGAGTGGCAGGTAGCCTAGCGGTTAGAGCGGCAGGTAGCCTAGCGGTTAGAGCGGCAGGTAGCCTAGCGGTTAGAGCGGCAGGTAGCCTAGCGGTTAGAGCGACAGGTAGCCTAGCGGTTAGAGCGGCAGGTAGCCTAGCGGTTAGAGCTGCAGGTAGCCTAGCGGTTAGAGCGGCAGGTAGCCTAGCGGTTAGAGCGACAGGTAGCCTAGCGGTTAGAGCGACAGGTAGCCTAGCGTTTAGAGCGACAGGTAGCCTAGCGGTTAGAGCGGCAGGTAGCCTAGCGGTTAGAGCGGCAGGTAGCCTAGCGGTTAGAGCGGCAGGTAGCCTAGCGGTTAGAGCGTTAGGCCAGTAACCGAAAGGTCGCTGGTTTGAATACCTGAGCCAACAAGGTGAAAAACCTGTTGATGTGTCCTTGAGCAAGACACTTAACACTAATTTGCTCCAGGGGCTGACCCTGTAGGTAGGACGTCATTGTAATTTAATTTCACTGACAAGGCCCTTGGGGTGGTGGTGGTTTATGCTAAGCACTGTCTCTCTTGTTGAGCCCTGAAGGCAACATCGTGAGGGAAGAGAGGGGGCTGACCTTATCCGTGTGTGTGGAGGCCACACCTGTGAGCGTTGCTCAACTGGTGGGAAAGTGGTGGGAGTGTTGACAGACAGGCCAATGATAAGGAGAGGAGGGCACAAGAAAGAGAGAAGGTGGCCAGGGGGGTAGGACAGATAGTGACCAGGTGACGAGGACTACACATGCTTTTTACAACAAACTACAACAGACTCTCTTGAGGCTGGTTGAGTTTTGTTTTCTTCATGCCATAGAGTCAGTGCTTCTTTTTGTGCACATTCTGTTTTAGAGAGTATGGAAACAGTAGCTAATTTACAAGCAAGTAAACTCTCTATTTGGATATCTAGGCGGTTGGAGAGAAGGATCTAGCATGCAACCATAAACTATAATGATACTAATAATGTGGAAAACCATTAAAAAACGTGATTACAATCCACTATAACTGCTTAGTGACTAAAATGTAACAGTGAATAATAAGTCCATTATCAGATGCTCTGCACAGTAATGTGGCCATTCATAAAAAGTAAACATACCAAATAACGCCAGGAAACCGGAAATGTCTGGGGAGGCAGGAGTTAAAAAATTGCTCTGCTCCGGCTTTGGGCTTCCTGCTCGGTTTCTTTCCTTCCCCCTCCTGGATCGGAGGAAGAGGGAGAGCTTGGAAGAATGTGTGCCTGGCAGCACTCCAGGGATTTGCGTAGAGCTGGCGGGAAACAGTTCCTCTTTGTCAGAACTGTACCGCATTCAGGAATTCTCACCCAGCTGCTAGTTCCCCCCCAGCGCTGGCCTCCTATTGGCTACAGCTTCGCGGGCTTTCTCCTACCATAAACCGGCACAGCGAAGTACAAAAGGTCATTGAGGCCACAGGGCATGACCAAACACAACCCTCCTCAATCTTACGTTTGAAAACCCTCGCCAGATAACGCGAGTACTGGGACAGAAACAAAGCAAAAAACAAAGAGATACCGAGTCTGGAATTGAACCAAAAAGGCTTGGCAGCATAATATCAAATAGTTGTAACGACTAAACCAAGATAGACCACATCCTGTAGTTTCCAACGGGAACGCATGAGTCATAGTGGGCAGAGCCAAGCACGAGTTGGTAACATCCTATTGGCGCGTTTTAGCAAACATCTGCATATTTCCGTTAGGGATTATGTGAAGTGCGCGTCTGCAATAACTATATTCGCCTTTGCACTCCTTCTAAACAAACACTTTTGCAAAGGGTAAAGTCTACTAAACGTGTTCAAGTTTTGGGAAGAGAAAACTATTGAAATCAAATGTTTAATCAATGAGAAAATGTGCAGAATGTCGGCCAAAATCCATCTTGTTCCATCTTCTCCCACTGCTGGTCATTGGGCTTTCTCTCACTATAATATTTGGTAGCGAGTGGGAACACCAAGCGGATGCGTCACATTGATGCATCCGGTGAAATATCTTTCTCATTGTTCTATCTGTGATAATTTGGTCCTTTCAATGGTCGATTATTTGCTTTTAACGAATCCTGTCTGACGTGTCGCACTGCTTTTTGGTCAACATGAATAAAAGTCGTAGGGCTATACGTGCCACGGTCAGGTCACGGACGTAGACAGTCTGAGAAAAGACGGTACAACATGATCAGCAGCCTTAAAGGATTACTTTTCAGCCGCACAGCCCCTTGGCTACCAACCCTGTTCAGCCCAGTGGTAAATGGACAGCTCTGCAGGCTATGGGAATGCTCCGTCTGTATTTCAGTACCCTGTTCCACAAAGTAAGTACAAAAACACCTCCAGACTAACATTATGAGGGCATCTAGTGGCTAAACCGAGACATGACACCAAAACCACAGGCCTTTATAAACAGACCTTTACTGTGCTTTGTCCACTCTTTTTAGAGTGTCCCTAAAGTCAAAGAAAACAGCCATTTCAATGGGCACACAATGGACCTCTCTATGCGGGGGACATGCCAGAGTCAATTGCCTTAGGATAAGTAGCGTGTTTTTTTCTTTAGCCCCGTTTCAAAAGGTGGCCGGTTACCATGGTGAGGGTGGACAGAAAAGTACCGGACAGGCTGATATTTGGCGGGAAGTGCAGCCACAAAGTGCTGCTTTTGTTTACTTTGTTTCTGGACTGGAGGTGCCCGGAACGGTTTCAATCCTGGTTTGTCCAGCCCACTGAACATAAAGCCGTTTCATCTGCTTGAGGAAACGCCTCAATGATTTGATACCATAAATCACGTTTGTTAACCCTCAAGTGTCATCACGCACTCATGAAAAATGTTTCATCTTGCGCACCTTCACAATCTTAGAGAGAAATACATTGACTGGGAAACTTCATTACCTTCTCCTTTGTCCAGTGGCGATTTTAGCATGTAAATCTTGGTGGGGCCAAAAAAAGAATTATGTGGGATGCATGCCAGCAACACCACTACACAACACTACACTAAACAATACATGAATTACACTATAATGGTGACAAACGGTGCCCACCAGCTGATAGGGCCCACCAGCTGTCCCAACAGCAGAGTCCCACCAGCAGAGTCCCAACAGCAGAGTCCCAACAGCAGAGTCCCAACACCTTACCACTGCTACACCTGGCTATCAGCAGAGCCTTGTCTGGCAGACTCATTTACTGCCTTTAAAAAAACATAGCTGATATGGCTGACTTGCTTAAACAAATGTGGTTTCTACTGACAATTGAGATGTAAAAACTATGGCATAAGGGGACGACAAGCGGATAAGAGGCAATCTGTAATATCGATAAAGACATTAATGAGCGAAGTAGGACGGATGTAGTCAATATTAATATTTGTTTAGCACTTTTGAAATGTACAGCGACAGAATTCAGAACATGGACCGTTCTTACAGTGTTCTCCCTGTACACCAAGTCAGAACCTTAGGATAAATAAAAGGGGCATATAAGCAGACAATGAAAGCTCTTACAATATTCAATGATTCAATTTAAACAGTTTATAGGCTACATGTGCACCACTAAGTCAGAACAATAGGCGAAATTAAGAGGGTAAAATAGACCAAATTATTAGGGTGAGGTACATGGGCTACTAACAGCTTACTACACAATATACACTTAGTTTTACTTTCTTAGCTACAGTATACATTATATCTCCCTGGCATATTACATAATTGATGCAGCAGCTTACAAGACATTTTTGGACTCATATTGTTGAACAGGAAGGTGGCGCAGCGGTCCTTC
Source organism: Thymallus thymallus (assembly GCA_023634145.1). Classification (NCBI taxonomy): domain Eukaryota; kingdom Metazoa; phylum Chordata; class Actinopteri; order Salmoniformes; family Salmonidae; genus Thymallus; species Thymallus thymallus. The sequence continues at coordinate 39,778,912 of CM042409.1, read as the reverse complement.
AGCGGGCAAATTTTGTCATCAAAGTCTGGCATTCTCTGGATTTACGGTGCTTTATCTGTGGCCAATGACCTTGAGCCTTCTTGGATGGGCACTTCTAATGTAACTCTATGGCAGCACCCAAGTGCTCTTTCTGTTGTGACAGGAAGACGTAAGCACACTGTGGGCAGAGACATCTAAACGATAACATCTCACAAAAAGTACAGTACAAATATCTCCTACTGTCAAGTCTTGAAATAACGCCCAAGGCACTGCCAGACCGCTGGTTGAATGTGCCTGTACACCGCTAGGTAACCCTTGCACCTTGCTACTATACGCCAGGGGAATAGCCTCCACAATCCAGTGGAAGAAACGCTGCTTAGAGAGCGTCCTGCTGCGAGCTGGATGAGCAAAATAGACAAAAAGCTGGTCACATAACCGGATATCTCGGGTCCGCTGATTGTACATGCATAAAGCTCGTACCGGACACAGGGCATGTAACCTCTGTTGTTCCTCAGAAGCAAAAGGAGGAAGCGAAAAGGGAAATAGCTCAAAAGCTAAAGACCTGTCCCAGCTTGGGAATTGTGGGAATGCACGTTTCTGGTTTCCCATTGGTTCTGGGTTCAAAGCCATACGTTTCCTAAACAGTAAAAGGAACGATTTTTAAAGGCTGCAGGGAGGTTCTGAGAACGTTTTACCATGGTTCCCTGAAAGTTTTCCTGGGAGGTCATTTGTAGGTTTTTGAATAGCTTTCTTAAAACTTTCACTGAATGTTTCAATAAGACTTTTAATAACATGCTAGCTTAGTTTATGCTAACTGTTTTGAACTACAAGCACAGATAGGACACATGGAAATTAATTGAATTTACCACAGGTGTACTCCAATCAAGTTGTAGAAACATCTCAAGGATGATCAATGGAAACAGGATGCACTTGAGCTCAGTTTAGAGTCTCATAGCAAAGGGTCTGAATACATATGTAAATAAGGTATTTTTGTTTTTTTATACATTTGTAAGAATTTCTAAAAACCTGTTTTTGTTTTGTCATTATGGGGTTTTGTGACAGCCTCCTTTCGGAATCATCGGATGGAGAAAACTGGTGATTCCCAGGCCCAATGCAGTAGCAGAGACCACCACATCCCGCTATGAGGTTAAGGTTTCTAAAAACCTGTTTTCACTTTGTCATTATGGGGTATCGTTTGTAGATTGATGAGATTTGTATTTTATTTAATCAATTTTAGAATAAGGCTGTAATGTAAAAAAATGTGGGAAAAGGGAAGGGGTCTGAGTACTTTCTGAATGCACTGTACACTGTAGTTGCTTACCAAGTTCTCTTTCAAGTATTTATTTTGGTATTTCACTTATGGGATACGCCCCCAGCAACGGCCTCGCGGCCTCCCTGCCGTGCTTCCTGATTGGAGAGAACGACTGCACAGGGTTTTCAGACAGCCTCCTTTTAGAATCATCGGATGGAGATGAAGACTCCTTCAGGCCAGGCCCCCAAGCCTCCTGCCGGGGAATCCGAAACAGGACACGCTGGCCCAATGCAGTAGCAGAGACCACTACGTCCCGGTAAGAGGCTACCCAAAGCCAAACGGGAAGTCAGGCAATTGCTACCAGTCTTCCCAGAATGCCTGGAGGAGGTTACCCGTACCTGGAGTACACCTTTCTCCTCCAAGAACCCTGTCCAAGGTGGGTCGGTGTTGGACTGTGTTGACATGACAGAGATTGGGCTTGCCCACATGCCCCCCATCGAATCCCTGGTGGCTTCCCACCTACACCCCAGCCAGAAGTCCTCAATGACTGACTGGCCCCACCTTACCAATCAAGTAAGAGCGCTTCCAGTCCTCTGTGACAGAGAAGGTCTACAGGTCGGTCGCCACAGCGGTGAGGGCATTCAGCACCCCCTCCATGCTCTCGGCATACTAAGTTGAGCTACAGGAGGAGCTAGCGGTCACACCGGAGCCGGGTCTATGGGATGTGATCTGCTTAAAGCCGCTGTCCAGGCGTCAGGAAGAGCGATGGGGCTCATGATATCCCAGGAAAGGGCTCGATGGCTCAACCTATCCACAGTGTCTGATAGTGAGAAAATGAAGGGAGGGTGAAGCTGTCCAGCTCAGTCTGCCAAGGTAGACAAAGCCCAGTGCCTCCCCTGTGCCTTGCCGCACCTTCGCCGAGGCTGCAGCAGGTCAGAATGTTGACAGCTGCTCTGCTACGTTCTGTGCGCCCAGGCGATTGGTTCGTATCCGTCAACCTGAAGGACACTTTCAATATACCCTCCTCACAGGAAATTTCTCAGATTCGCTTTTCAAGGCGTAATCTACAAATTTCTGGTGCTTCCTATCGGCCTCTCACTGTCACATCATGTTTTTAAGAAGTGTACCGAGGCAGCCACTCAGAGAGCGGGGCATTTGGCTGATGACTTACATAGACGATTGGCAGCCAGCTACTCTTGGAACACCTGACATTTATAGGTTTAAAGAGCGTTCTGATTCCCACGCAGACAGTCTCTTCCTAGGTTTAATTCTGGATTCGGTATCATTCAAAGCTCGCCTTTCAGTGGAACGTATAAGAACATTCCAAGATTGCCTAGCACTGTTTCTCAGAGGGAACCTGGTCTCTTTCAAAACATGCCTGAGGCTACTAGGTTTGATGGCATCGGCTTTAGTAGTCATCCCATTTGGACGTTTGAATATGAGAGGGTTTCCATCGCTAGGTCTCTTCTCTAGGTCTGAGCCCAATACGTCACAAACATCACTGTGTACAGATCTCCATAGGCTGCATGGTAGCACTGCACTCCTGGAGACACCGGATGTTTCTGTCACAGGGTGCCCAGATGAGCACTGTTTTATCCAGAAAAGTAGTCACCCCGGATGCATCTATCTCGGGTGGGGTGCGACCCACAAGGGCAGAACAGTCAACTGGGTGTGGGGACCCCATCTCTGTTCTACTCACAGTCCTAGGCTTTATTTAAGGGCATATCTGTCCAAGATATTTGCTCAGCAGCGAGTTGGGCTTCGCCTCATACATTTGCAAAGTTTTATAAGCTTGATGTCACTGCACCGGCCTTGGCGCATACTTGTGTGATATATCGTACAAGAAAGTCGAACGTCAGGATTGTCTGGCAATACGGGAGTCAGGATATCCCATAAGTCAAATACCAAAATGAATACTTGAAAGATAACTTTAGGTTACGACCCTGGTTCTCTGATGAGTGAAGTATTTCACCAGCCCACCCTCCTTGCATGAGCGAGGAAGAGGTGTTGCTTATTTTATTTAGCTAATTCGTCCGTATGCTTTCAATAAAACACAGTACTGAAATTTCCACAGAACAAAGCCGTTTCTTAACATTCTCTGAACCTGACTTTAAATAGAACCATGAGGAAACCTGATCAGAAAGGTTATGCTGAAGTTCTGAAATTCCCACAGACTAAAGTTGTTTAACATTCTCTGGAATATTTGAGAACATTTCCCAATGTCAAACCAATTGGAGAACGTTCCTAGAACATTAACCAAAAAAAGTATTAAAATATAACCTTGTTTGAACTTTTAGGAAACGTTCTGTTAAAGTAATTAAATACCAAGAAAATAACCTTTTTTTTTTTTGTCAAGTTCCTTAAAAGGTCCTGAGAATGTTACAATGCCAAACAACTATCCTGAAGCATTCCCAGACTTGTAAGTCATTGTTTGTGACTAGAACCATACATACTCCAGCACACAGCGTCCAGGGGGTGAGCACGCCCACTAAGGGACAGTTCAGTTGGTGCAACTTAAGACAATCTCGTGTTCAACTTGTTTGTTTTAGTAGCATGATTCATTCCTGTTCATACAGAGTGAAGAGCGGAATAATTTAAGGAATGAATGTGAGCCTCAAGGCTCGGCTTCCAGCTAGGCGCGGACTTCATTGACCTTGTCAGGCGGGATTTTAGTCCCTGTGACTCCCATAGTATGTTGTACTGAAGTTGACTGACGAAGGGAACTTTCTGTTTTTTCAGCTTGTATGTTTGTATTCATATTTTTCCAGACAGTCGTGTTCTTTTGATGAATGTAGATGCAATTTTGACAATATAATTTATGCTAAACAAAAAATATCAACCCAACATGTAAAGTGTTGGTCCCATGTTTCATGAGCTCATATCCCAGAAATGTTCCATAGACACAAAAAGCTTATTTCTCTCTCATTTTCAGAACAAATTTGTTTACATCCCTGTTAGTGAGCATTTCTCCTTTGCCAAGATAATCCATCCACCTGACAGGTGTGGCACATCAAGAAGCTGATTATACAGCATGATCATTACACAGGTGCACCTTGTGCTGGGGACAATAAAAGGCCACTCTAAAATGTGCAGTTTTGCCAGAGATGTTTCAAGTTGAGGGAGCGTGCAATTGGTATGCTGACTGCCACCTCCAACGTCGTTTTAGAGAATTTGGCAGTACGTCCAACCGGTCTCACAACCACAGACCACGTGTAACCACGCCAGCCCAGGACATCCACGTTGACTTCTTCACCTGCGGGATCGTCTGAGACCAGCCACCCGAACAGCTGATGAAACTGAGGAGTAGTATTTCTGTCTGGCTCCTCAGTGGGCTGCGCCCCTGCCAAGTCATGTGAAAACCATAGATTAGGGCCTTATTTATGTATTTAAATTGACTGATTTCCTTACATGAACTGTAACTCAGTAAGAAAGTTGAAATTGTTGCGTTTATATTTTTTTTCAGTATAGTTTCAATTAATGTATTTATGTTTTGAGAAAGCAACTACATTTTGAAAATGCATTTACTGTTTCACAGTTCTGTGTCTTGGGAACACTGTAGTAAAACAAATATGCTATAAGAAATGTTTGTATGAATCAAGGAGAAAGCTCCCACTGCTATGTCAAAGATAACAAAAGAAAAACACTACAGTATACTACAGATAAATACTACAGTATATACATATAGTAATACTACAGTATATACATATAGTAATACTACAATACGATAGTATTTTTTCATGTGGGCTTGGCTGACACCTCTTGCCCTTCCTTTCCCAACATCTTAACTTTTCCAATCTGGGACACAATCACTCTGTCATCAATGATGTCTCACAGTGCGTACCGCTGCCAAGGCTTCTTCCAGTAAGAGGGTCAGCTTGTTCATCGGTTCCATCCGATCTGAGGATGCTAGTGACTGCGCCATGACAAAGACATGACAACGGAAGAGAGATGACAACGGAAGCCAAAATGCTCTCCATTGCTGCCACGTCCAAATTAAATTCAGATGACTTCATTCAGAAGACTTTACAATCTAACTCACAATAAAATGAGTGTACAGTACATATCACAAGCAGGTCTACACAGAGTGATAAGGATGGGTGTGTTCATATTGGACAATAAACAGTCACAACAGAAGCATTTGACCACTGTAGTTTTCGGGCAGGTATGGAGAAGGAGTAGTGTAGCCTCTCTGTCTGACTCATCATCATCATCATCATAGAGAGAGAGAGCGTACACACACACACAGCAATAGAGACAGAGAGAGACAGCGAATGAGTGAGTGAGTGAGTGAGAGTGGCGTTTCACCTCCACAGGACTTCTTGTTATATAGACTTAACAGGTCAGATGATTCATACAACATCAATAAAGCAGGAAATGATGGATTAACAGTCTGGTCATATATGGTCCTTTGACAGTCTCACTGCCAAGATCAAGTTGCCAAAGCGTTTTAAGTAAGGTCACATCGTGGCGGCAGGTAGCCGAGTGGTTAGAGCGTTGGGCCCGTAACTGAAAAGTTGCTGGATCAAATCCCTGAGCTGACAAGGTGAAAATCTGTTGTTCTGCCCCTGAACAAGGCAGTTAACCCACTGTTCCTGGGCTGTCATTGTAAATAAGAATCTGTTCTTAACTGACTTGCCTAGTTAAATAAAATAAAATAGTTTTCTTTACAAAGGCTGTTAGGTGGGAATACCCCAGCTGAGACTGACGCGTCCATTCATCTTAATTATGTTAATCTGTGATATCCAATCTTTGACCTAAAATTACACAGTCATATTGTCATTTGGCAATCAAGTTCATCACTCTGCTTGTAATCAATACATATTCTCATTGTGCTGCATTCGATATGTCAATGTCACAACCTCAAAATAGATCTTGGGTAACTGAGGAAAAAGTTTAACAGATTTTAACTCCTCAGGTACTTCTCACAGTAACAAGAGGACTCAGCATGGTGGTATTGTTCTTTGTAAGGTATTGCCGATTTAGTGATACTGGCTTGGAGTACGGTTGTCCGCTGCTTTTCGAAGATGGTTTTCCTATTCAAGCCGGGTCGATAAGTGAAGCTGCCACTTTAATGAACGCATCTCCATTGAGTGAACAAAGGAAGATCGGCCAGTTTCATATGATATCATTTCCACTGATGCTATAAATAAAACACTTGATTGGGTGATGGGAAACATACAATAACGTTAGATAAGTAAGTCAGTTACTGTGAGGATATCCGAGACATCAGCCACAAGAAATTCAATATGCTGCCAATACAAGGCACGAGCAGTGACACGCATAGCCACTTATTTAATCATAGCATAATACTGCTGAAGGAATCACAATAGGTTCCATTGACTGGCGCTCCGAGAGTGCTGAATCACGAGTCGAGTTAAAAACTCCCAAAGGATTAGTTCTGTTGGAGTTACACAAATGGTGGTGGGGGGGTGATTGAGCGTTCCCGGTTCTGTTGGGGATCTGGAGGAAAGTTCAAAGCTTGTATCTCTCTTTGTGTGCCTGTGGTTAGGACAGCAGAGGCACTAGGGAGAGAGCACAGAGCCGAAACCAGGGTTGAGTTGACTCACTCGGAGTTGACATACACAGGCCCACATCAAGGGAATGACCACACACTGAGTCACCTCCGTTATACAGCAGCACTTAACCCCCAGTTATGCTGCAGGGAAAGGGGAATGAGCCTGGTGAGCTATCAGTTATCATCCACCAGGAGAGGATGGAACGATCTGGAGTGATTTTGTATACAAAACCATCATTGAGAAAAATCATGTTTGTCTGATTGACCAGGTAATTCTTCAGCAACAAGTCCACATTTGTTTGAATAAGAAATCAGGGAATGGCTGGTTTGCCTCGTCTTTAGCCGACTGGAGTAGGTAGAAGTTGTTCCTAACCACTGATAGAGGATAAGATTTTTTAATCCTTCTAACGGGTTAAAGACATGCTCCAGTACTTTGCTGACTAAGAAATACTTTTTTAAACCTCACGCTTTGGGCTGGATGTGTCAACGTGTAGTTCATACATGCATAATCTACGAGCAGAATTACTATTTAACCTCAATTAGCCATGAAATCCCTAGTTTGAAAGTGACTGTTTTCTTGAAGCTGTGCCGTTCCATTTCCCCCCCACGTGGGCCAGCCCACTAACACTTAGAGTTCTAGCCAATGAGCTCCAGCCCCTCGCATTTGAATGACAGCTAGCAAAAGGCCTGTCAAGCATTATCCAATGAGGTTGCAGGGCAGGCCCAATGGCTCAGTGGACACAGCAGAGTGAGAGAGCAATAACGTGGTGCAGATATGTGACGTAGTATGCAATTTTTGGGGGACCACTTTTGGCTCGTGAGTGCTACTTTCACAAGTACCAGAGAATCTCTTTAAGGTTAGTATTTGGGGTAGGATATGTGCAATTTATACCTTGAGACTCGATTTGTAATGAGTACCGTGCTACTGTACTTGCTAATGGTGGTGTGTGATGCCCCCCAGTGGCCCAGAGTGAGAACACATGTCACATGGTCAAGCAGCAGAGCAATAGCAGTGCAATCCTGCCCTACATGAGATCATACCTGCCAGTTACTGTGCACGCTGTCTGCTTAGTCATGATGCATTTGCTATTATTGGGCGCGTTCCTATGTTTAGACGTTTCTGAAGCCTGACAGATCTTACAACGCATAGATAGGTATTTTAAGTATCAGCTAACCACACGTTATACCAATTTGTCAGTCGATGACAGGGCACGCA